>JARQOD010011605.1:0-22805 GCA_033576555.1 Oophaga sylvatica
GCCCTTGTGAAAGGGAATGGAGAAAAGGCATAGAGGAGAGTGACACCTGCTGGTGGAAGGAACGAAAAAGCAAAAGCCTACAGCACCTGGTATTCCCAGGCGGTCTCCCATCCAAGTACTAACCAAGCCCAACCCTCCTTAGCTTCTGAGATCAGACGAGATCGGGCGTGTTCATGGTGTTGTGGCCGTAGGCAAAGAAAGGCTTCTCACTTGCTGCTTTTCTAATTTGCACTCTGGCTGATGACTGACAGCTGCCCTACCAGTGCTCAGAAAGAGGCTCTTTTGTGCTTTCCTTTCTCTTTACTTTTTTGCTGGCTCCCTTAAAGGGGTTGGAGGCGGAACGCCCCGCTCAGGCCGCTGAGCTCACTGATCGGCTGCCGACGTGACGTCAGCGTCGCAGCCAATGCCACAGACCTGGAGCAGCGGTGAGACTCTCCGGTGGACTCGGGTACGGTGAGTACAGGTGGTTTCTTGCTTTCTAATAGCCTGCAACCTGGGATGAACTTTTAATGAAAGGGAACAACGTGCCGCAAACTTCTCTCTCCCTTCCCTTCTTCGAAACTTGGTAGGAATGCAATAAGCACTCCTAGCCGTGGCAAGGAGCTCAGTGTGGGCGCCAGCATAGGGGTAGCGTCCTTAGCTGCAAATGTCTCAGAGGCCCTTTTGGGGCTTGGGCCTTCCAGCCTCTACGTTACGTAAAGTCGGCCTCCAGCTTGCCGGCGGTTGCCTCCAAGCCCATGGGAGGCGCTGCTCCTGTTGAAAAGAAGCCTAGTATTAAAACTAAATAAGCAACAATGCAAGAGGCCCATATTGATGAGAAGGATGCTAGCATTTTGCAAGGATGAAATAGCGCAAGAGACAAAGCAAATGAAAAGAAGAAAGAAGCATGTGTGCCCTTGTGAAAGGGAATGGAGAAAAGGCATAGAGGAGAGTGACACCTGCTCGTGAAAGGAACGAAAAAGCAAAAGCCTACAGCACCTGGTATTCCCAGGCGGTTTCCCATCCAAGTACTAACCAGGCCCAACCATGCTTAGCTTCCAAGATCAGACGAGATCAGGCGTGTTCAGGGTGGTGTGGCCGTAGGCAAAGAAAAGCTTCTCACTTGCTGCTTTTCTAATTTGCACTCTGGCTGATGACTGACAGCTGCCCTACCAGTGCTCAGAAAGAGGCCCTTTTGTGCTTTCCTTTCTCTTTACTTTTTTGCTGGCTCCCTTAAAGGGGTTGGAGGCGGAACGCCCCGCTCAGAGCCGCTGAACTCACTGATCGGCTGCCGACGTGACGTCAGCGTCACAGCCAATGCCACAGACCTGGAGCAGCGGTGAGACTCTCCGGTGGACTCGGGTACGGTGAGTACAGGGTGGTTTCTTGCTTTCTAATAGCCTGCAACCTGGGATGAACTTTTAATGAAAGGGAACAACGCGCCGCAAACTTCTCTCTCCCTTCCCTTCTTCGAAACTTGGTAGGAATGCAATAAGCACTCCTAGCCGTGGCAAGGAGCTCAGTGTGAGGTGCCAGCATAGGGGTAGCATCCTTAGCTGCAAATTGTCTCAGAGGCCTTGTGGGGTTGGGCCTTCCAGCCTCTACGTTACGTAAAGTCGGCCTCCAGCTTGCCGGCGGTTGCCTCCTAGCCCGTGGGAGGCGCTGCTCATGTTGAAAAGAAGCCTAGTATTAAAACTAATAAGCAACAATGCAAGAGGCCCATATTGATGAGAAGGATGCTAGCATTTTGCAAGGAAGAAATAGCGCAAGAGACAAAGCAAATGAAAAGAAGAAAGAAGCATGTGTGCCCTTGTGAAAGGGAATGGAGAAAAGGCATAGAGGAGAGTGACACCTGCTGGGGAAGGAACGAAAAAGCAAAAGCCTACAGCACCTGGTATTCCCAGGCGGTCTCCCATCCAAGTACTAACCCAAGCCCGACACTGCTTAGCTTCCGAGATCAGGCGTGTTCAGGGTGGTGTGGCCGTAGGCAAAGAAAAGCTTCTCACTTGCTGCTTTTCTAATTTGCACTCTGGCTGATGACTGACAGCTGCCCTACCAGTGCTCAGAAAGAGGCCCTTTTGTGCTTTCCTTTTCTCTTTACTTTTTTGCTGGCTCCCTTATAGGGGTTGGAGGCGGAACGCCCCGCTCAGGGCCGCTGAGCTCACTGATCGGCTGCTGACGTGACGTCAGCGTCGCAGCCAATGCCAACAGACCTGGAGCAGCGGTGAGACTCTCCAGTGGACTCGGGTACGGTGAGTACAGGGTGGTTTCTTGCTTTCTAATAGCCTGCAACCTGGGATGAACTTTTAATGAAAGGGAACAACGGCCACAAACTTCTCTCTCCCTTCCCTTCTTCGAAACTTGGTAGGAATGCAATAAGCACTCCTAGCCGTGGCAAGGAGCTCAGTGTGAGGCGCCAGCATAGGGGTAGGCTCCTTAGCTGCAAACTGTCTCAGAGGCATTGTGGGGCTTGGGCCTTCCACGCTCTACGTTACGTAAAGTCGTCCTCCAGCTTGCCGGCGGTTGCCTCCAAGCCCGTGGGAGGCGCTGCTCCTGTTGAAAAGAAGCCTAGTATTAAAACTAAATAAGCAACAATGCAAGAGGCCCATATTGATGAGAAGGATGCTAGCATTTTGCAAGGATGAAATAGCGCAAGAGAACAAAGCAAATGAGAAGAAGAAAGAAGCATGTGTGCCCTTGTGAAAGGAATGGAGAAAAGGCATAGAGGAGAGTGACACCTGCTGGTGGAAGGAACGAAAAAGCAAAAGCCTACACACCTGGTATTCCCAGGCGGTCTCCCATCCAAGTACTAACCAGGCCCGACCCTGCTTAGCTTCCGAGATCAGACAGATCGGGCGTGTTCAGGGTGGTGTGCCGTAGGTGAAGAAAGGCTTCTCACTTGCTGCTTTTCTAATTTGCACTTTGGCTGATGACTGACAGCTGCCCTACCAGTGCTCAGAAGATGGCCCTTTTGTGCTTTCCTTTCTCTTTACTTTTTTGCTGGCTCCCTTAAAGGGGTTGGAGGCGGAACGCCCCGCTCAGAGCCGCTGAACTCACTGATCGGCTGCCGACGTGACGTCAGCGTCACAGCCAATGCCACAGACCTGGAGCAGCGGTGAGACTCTCCTGTGGACTCGGGTACGGTGAGTACAGGGTGGTTTCTTGCTTTCTAATAGCCTGCAACCTGGGATGAACTTTTAATGAAAGGGAACAACGCGCCGCAAACTTCTCTCTCCCTTACCTTCTTCGAAACTTGGTAGGAATGCAATAAGCACTCCTAGCCGTGGCAAGGAGCTCAGTGTGAGGCGCCAGCATAGGGGTAGCATCCTTAGCTGCAAATTGTCTCAGAGGCCTTGTGGGGCTTGGGCCTTCCAGCCTCTACGTTACGTAAAGTCGGCCTCCAGCTTGCCGGCGGTTGCCTCCTAGCCCGTGGAGGCGCTGCTCATGTTGAAAAGAAGCCTAGTATTAAAACTAAATAAGCAACAATGCAAGAGGCCCATATTGATGAGAAGGATGCTAGCATTTTGCAAGGATGAAATAGCGCAAGAGACAAAGCAAATGAAAAGAAGAAAGAAGCATGTGTGCCCTTGTGAAAGGAATGGAGAAAAGGCATAGAGGAGAGTGACACCTGCTGGTGGAAGGAAGTGCAGGACAAAATGCAAAAATCTAGCACAAAAACAAAAAGAAGAAAATGTCTTATCTGATAGCAGGAGATGCAGACACGACACAGCAGGCTACAAGGGAAACAGGATTCAAGGATTGAGACCAGAACAATTGATCACCGGCAACCCTGATGGGAAGGTGACTCCCTTATATAAGACTAGTCAGTAACACCTGATTCCCAATCCTCACAATCTTCACTGGACAGCCCAGCACCGCTTGTAACCACCAGAGGAAGCCTCTGCTCAGAACTCATCTCAAACCCATTCACAGCAGTACCCCCCCCTTGAGGAGGGGTCACCGAACCCTCATTTGAGCAACCAGGTCGGTCAGGATGAGTTCTATGATACACACGGATAAGTCTCCTAGCATGGATGTCCGAAGCAAACACCCAAGAATGTCTTCCTGACCATAACCTCTCCATTTAACCAAATACTGGAGTTTCCGTCTAGAAAAACGAGAATCTAATATTTTCTCAACCACATACTCCAGATTGCCCTCAACCAAAACAGGGTCAGGAGGCACAGCAGCAGGAACCACTGGCTCAACAAACCTTTTCAACAAGGACTTGTGGAACACGTTATGGATCTTAAATGTCCCTGGAAGAAGCAAACGTAAAGAAACAGGATTAATAATCTCCATGATCTTATAAGGTCCAATGAACCTAGGCTTAAATTTAGGAGATGCTACTCTCATAGGAATATTTTTTGAGGACAACCAGACCAAGTCCCCTACTTTAAACCGAGGACCATCAGTCCTATGTCGGTTAGCAAACCGCTGGGCCTTCTCCTGAGAGAGGGACAACCTCTCCACTACCTGGTCCCAAATCTGTTGCATACGCTCCACAACAGAGTCAACACCTGGACAGACAGAAGCCTCCGTCTGTCCTGAAGAAAATCGAGGGTGAAACCCAGAATTACAGAAAAATGGATACATCAAAGTGGCAGAGCTAGCCCTATTATTAAGAGCAAACTCAGCCAAAGGCAAAAAAGAGACCCAGTCATCCTGATCAGCAGACACAAAGCATCTTAGATAAGTCTCCAATGTCTGGTTTGTTCTCTCAGTTTGACCATTGGTCTGAGGATGAAATGCAGAGGAGAAAGACAATTGAACACCCAGTTTAGAACAAAAAGTCCTCCAAAATCTGAAACAAACTGGACTCCTCTGTCAGACACAATGTTCTCAGGAATGCCGTGTAAACGAACCACGTGCTGAAGGAACAACGGCACCAATTCAGAGGAGGAAGGCAACTTAGGTAATGGCACAAGATGTATCATTTTGGAAAACCTATCACAAATTACCCAGATGGTGGTCATTCTCTGAGAAACAGGAAGGTCGGAAATGAAATCCATTGTAAGGTTCTGTATATCTGTTTCTGAAACTCAGTTTGTTCGTCGGCCATTTTGCTTTCTGTTTTGCTGCAGCTATCTTGCCCTCAGTTAAAATGGAGTTTTCCAGCTTGCATGTTCCCGCCCTGATTCTCTCCGTTTGCTTCTTAAACAGCCACACCTGAGCAATCAGTGCTTCAGAATCTGGCCTGCAGTGAACCTGTGTTCTGACTCCTGAAGCCTTGGACTTTGTACTCCAGCCATTCTACTGAGAAACTCTGGAGCTCTTGTGGACTCTGAACTCTGCTCTTGAAAGCCTCACGGTTGCATGGACTTGCGGTAACATAGAAGAAGATCTGAATCTGTTGTGGAGAGTTATGATGAACTTAGATTACTTTGGCCTGCTGTGTCTCCTGCTTCTGTGTTTGCAACCTGTGTGTTTATTTTTGCCAATTTGTATGAAGCAATACAAGACTTTCTTTTCCAACCTGTGTCTCAAGTATTTTCATCGCACCCAAGCACAAGACGCTATATGAACTGTATCACATACATTACAAGATTCTGAAGCCAAACGTTAGTGTCTGCTGGGTCTGGAAAGGCTTGTCTGCTGTACTGTGGATATCGGATGTCCGGTTGTACTTTCTGTGATAACAGTGGTTGTGACTTCTCACAACCATTCCAGGTGAGCAATTCCCTTAAGTTTTTTTTCTGCAGAGTTATCACAGTAAACACTATTGTTTTTTTTTTTTTTTTCTCTTCTCTTTTGTCTGCTGAAACTCTGGATATCAGATGTCTGGTTGAAAGCTTTCTGTGATGATGGTGGTTGTGACTTCTCACAACCATTCCAGGTGAGCAGTTCCCTTAAAGTTTTTTCTTTCTTCAGTGTTGCCACAGGTGAACACTATTGTTTTTTTTTCTCTCCTCTTCTTCCAGTATCCTGTCTTAAAAGATCTGGAAAATGGAGGCCCGCATAAAGGAACTTTGTGGAGTGACTGATAATATCCTTGCAGATTTGCAGAATATAAAGACCCGTCTTACAAATCTTCAGGACCTAAATAATCACAATTTGCAAGTGGTTGGACAAACTACTCAGGATTTGCGAGCCAGGATTGAGGTTCTAGAGGGGCGAGTCCAGGCTCCTGCCGTAGCCCCAAGTGCTGGGATTCCCAAGTTGCCCCCTTTTCGTTTTGGTGGTGAACGTGAAAAATTCAGGGGATTTGTTAATCAATGTAATCTTTTTTTTTCTGCACATGCTTCACAATTTCCTACTGAACGATCTAAGGTGCTTACTATAATTATGTTGCTTACCAACAAGGCTTTGATATGGGCAAACCCTCTGATTGAGACTGAGGATGATTGTTTGAATCACCTTGATGACTTTATTTCAGCCATGGGGCAGGTGTTTGATGACCCCAATCGAGGTGCAACAGCTGAATCAGCCATGTTAGCTTTGCGCCAAGGTAAGCACTCAGTAGCTGAATATGCCTTGGATTTCAGGAGATGGGCCCTTGATACCACCTGGACAATTCCGCCAAAAAATCTATTTTTCGAAAGGGGTTATCCCCACTAATTAAGGATGAACTTGCTCGTGCCGACCCTCCCACTGCGTTAGGTGACTTTATTAACTACTGCATTCGTATTGATACTCGTTTAACTGAACGCAGGCAAGAGAGATGGTTCGAAAGCAATCGTACTAACCTTTTCCTACCTTCCTCTCCAGCTAAGGAACCTTTGAATAGGATTACACGGGAACCTGAACCTGAACCCATGCAGGTAGACTCTTTACTACGACGGGTTAGTGATGCACGCAAGGAACATCGTTTTAAGGAGAATCTATGTTTTTACTGTGGTAAGTCAGGGCACTTTATTATTAACTGTCCCAGCCGTTCTCGCAAGACTACTGCAGCACTCATTCATGTGAGTGTTGCGAGAGGGATCTGTCAGGTCCGAGCCTCAGGCTCCAGAGATAGCTGCCGCAACAGATCTTGATTTCTCGACTTAAACTCCGTTACCTCTGAGGACGTTGACTGTGTAAATGCTGCCATCTTTCAAGTTTCCTCAGCGGTGTCCCAGCTGAGTTGTAAGAAAAACAATTCTCACTGTTTTCTTTCCATCAAACTCTGGTTGACTCAGCCTGGGTGTCTAGCTCTGCCATGATCGACTCAGGTGCAAGTGGAAATTTTATGGATGTCTCCTTTGCTCTAAAACAGGGAATACGTTCAGTGAAGAAGGCTGCTCCCGTACAGATGGAAACTGTGGATGGCTCCCTGCTGACCTCTGGACCAGTGGATCAGGAAACAGAGCCTTTAAAGGTTCTTATGGGTAAAGATCATCAAGAGAAACTGTCCTTTATGCTTATCTCTTCTCCTCACTTTCCCATTATTCTAGGGCTACCATGGCTGCAGGCTCAGAATCCTACCATTAACTGGGAGACCAAGGAATTACACTTCCCAGAGAAACAGATGAGTCAAAAAATTTCAGCTTGCTCTGTTCCTAAAGGAACCATGTCAGTCCCTGAATTACCAGCTGTATACCAGGACTATGTGGATTTATGTGACAAGAAGAACGCTGACCAGCTTCCTCCTCACCGTCCATATGATTGTCCAATTGAATTATTGCCTGGAGCAGAGATACCTTTTGGTAAGATCTACCCCCTGGCGGGGCCCGAGCTGAAGGCTTTAAAAGAGTACATAGACGAAAATCTAGCCAAGGGCTTCATACGCCCCTCTTCATCTCCTGCAGGGGCACCCATATTCTTTGTAAAGAAGAAAGATGGATCCCTGAGACCATGCGTAGACTATAGGGAACTTAATAAGGTTACTATTAGAAACCGTTATCCATTGCCTTTAATCCCTGAGTTATTGGAGAGAGTGCGACATGCTAAAATTTTTTCTAAACTAGATCTTCGTGGGGCCTATAACTTAGTCCGTATTAGACCTGGGGATGAATGGAAGACTGCATTCAGGTCACGCTATGGACACTTTGAATATCTGGTTATGCCTTTTGGTCTGAGTACCGCCCCAGCCACTTTCCAACACTTGGTGAATGACATCTTCAGGGATCTCCTAGATACATTCGTGGTAATTTATTTGGATGATATTTTAATTTTTTCTAACTCCACAGAGGAACATCATGGACATGTGAGAATGGTCTTGGAACGTCTAAGACAAAATCATCTTTACATCAAGCTTGAAAAGTGTGAATTCCATAAGACCGAAATTCAATTTCTGGGGTATGTACTGTCTACACAAGGAATTAGTATGGATGGAAGTAAAACCCAAGCCATCAATGATTGGCCAAGTCCTAGAAATGTGAAGGAGGTACAGCGCTTCATCGGGTTTGCAAACTTCTATAGACGTTTCATTAGAAATTTCTCTGAGGTAGTGTCACCTATCACCCAACTTACCCGGAAAGAGTCTAAGTTCTCCTGGACTCCCCAAGCCCAGGAAGCATTTTCCCGTCTAAAAGATAAATTTACCACTGCACCTATTCTAGTACATCCCAACCCAGAGCTTGCCTTCATAATAGAGGTGGATGCTTCAGACTGTGCCGTGGGAGCTATACTCTCTCAGAGAACAGGTGAGAAGAATGTCTTGCATCCCTGTGCCTTCTTTTCCCAGCAGTTGTCTTCGGCTGAGAAGAACTACGATGTGGGCAATAGAGAGTTGTTGGCCATTATTGCCGCCTTCAAAGAATGGAGACACTTCTGCAAGGAGCTGCACAGCAAATAGTCGTTCTGACAGATCATCGTAATCTTGAGTTTATCAGGTCGGCTAAGTGCCTGACTCCTCGCCAGGCTCGCTGGAATCTTTTCTTAAATCAATTTAATTTTATTATTTCTTATAGACCAGGATCGCGCAATGGAAAGGCTGATGCACTCTCTAGGATTTACTCAGCAGAGACACGTCCAATTACTCCTCCTAAGACTATTCTTCCTGACTCTAGATTCCTAGGAGTGATTCATCATCAAGATCTAATTAAAGACATCAAGGAAGCATACCATGCGGATTCTTTTTGGCTCAACCCCCAAGGGACGTAAGTCTTGTCTTTAAGAATGGTGTGTGGATTCTGGGACAACGTCTGTATTATACCTGAAACAGTCAGATTGAGAGTATTGCAACTCATTCATGATTCCAAAATAGCCGGGCATAGAGGAATTCTAAAGACACAGGAATTTCTTTCTCGTTTCTTTTGGTGGCCCACTTGTAGGAAGGATGTTTTGGATTATGTCACTTCGTGTGAGGTTTGTGCAAGATGCAAAACACCTCGCTCTTCACCAACTGGTCTGTTACAGCCTCTTCCCACCCCGTCCCGCCCGTGGGGATCCATTTCTATGGACTTCATTGTCGAATTACCAACCTCTCAAGGAAGAACACTATTCTAGTGGTGGTTGATCGTTTAACAAAGGCAGCTCATTTTATCCCTTGTGTCGGCTTACCCACTGCAAAACAGACATCAGATTTGATGATTAAAGATGTGTTTCGTTTACATGGAGTACCGGATGAGGTTATTTCGGATCGAGGGGTGCAATTCACTTCTAGATTTTGGCAAAATTTCTGTGCAGCATTGGACATTAAAGTAAACCTTTCTTCTGCTTTTCATCCCCAGACTAATGGACAAACCGAACGAACCAATCAAACCCTGGAGCAGTATCTCCGCTGTTTATCTGCCACCTACAGGATGATTGGGTGGATCTACTTCCATTGGCTGAGTTCTCTTACAACAACTCTCAGAGTGCCTCCACTAAACAGTCTCCTTTTTTCTCTAATTTAGGTTATCATCCTAATATTCTACCACGATTTCCCATAGAGACGCCTTTGCCAGCAGTGGCTGAAAGAGTCACGACTTTACAGAAGAATATGGATCTTCTAAAGGAGAATCTGGAATCGGCTCAGGAAAGGTACAAGAAGGCAGCAGATAAATTTCGTAAACCTGCACCAGTTTTAAGGTAGGAGACCTGGTCTGGCTGTCAACCAGAAATCTTAAGTTAAGGATTCCATCATCTAAGTTGGGACATAAGTACATTGGACCCTATAAAATCAGTAAGATTATAAGTGCCGTTGCTTGTCGTCTTCAATTGCCCAGAACTATGAGAATCCACCCTGTCTTTCATGTATCCCTACTAAAGGCTGCGACACCCAATACGTTTCCTGGACGTTCCTCTCCTTGCCCTGACCCAGTGCTAGTCGATGGTCAGGAAGAATTTGTGGTGGAAAGGATTTTAGATTCCAGGTTGTATAGAAATCAGTTACAATATCTGATCAAATGGCAGGGCTACCCAGTGGAGGACAACTCATGGGAGCCAGTCAATAATGTTAATGCTCCTCGCTTGCTCCGTCAGTTTCATCAGAGGTACCCACACAAGCCTGGTCTGAGGTCATCCGGAGGTTGCCCCTAAGGGGGGAGTAATGTAAGGTTCTGTATATCTGTTTCTGAAACTCAGTTTGTTCGTCGGCCATTTTGCTTTCTGTTTTGCTGCAGCTATCTTGCCCTCAGTTAAAATGGAGTTTTCCAGCTTGCATGTTCCCGCCCTGATTCTCTCCGTTTGCTTCTTAAACAGCCACACCTGAGCAATCAGTGCTTCAGAATCTGGCCTGCAGTGAACCTGTGTTCTGACTCCTGAAGCCTTGGACTTGTACTCCAGCCATTTCTACTGAGAAACTCTGGAGCTCTTGTGGACTCTGAACTCTGCTCTTGAAAGCCTCACGGTTTGCATGGACTTGCGGTAACATAGAAGAAGATCTGAATCTGTTGTGGAGAGTTATTGATGAACTTAGATTACTTTGGCCTGCTGTGTCTCCTGCTTCTGTGTTTGCAACCTGTGTGTTTATTTTTGCCAATTTGTATGAAGCAATACAAGACTTTCTTTTCCAACCTGTGTCTCAAGTATTTTCATCGCACCCAAGCACAAGACGCTATATGAACTGTATCACATACATTACATCCATAGAGATATGGGTCCATGGTCTCTTGGGCACAGGCAATGGCATCAACAAACCACTAGAGCGAGAGCAAGGCTTGGAGCGAGAGCAAGTCCCGCAGGACTGCACAAATTCCCTGACATCACGAGACAAGGTAGGCCACCAAAAGGACCGACTAACCAAGTCTCTGGTACCAAAAATTCCGGGATGCCCAGCCAATGCGGAACAATGAATCTCAGACATCACACTCTTTTTCCACTGGTCCGGGACAAACAATTTTCCAACAGGGCAGCACTCGGGCCTATCCTCCTGACACCCCTCCAGAGCAAGTCTCAAATTGGGCGAGATGGCGGAAAGAACTACACCCTCTTTCAAAATAACAGAAGGATCAGATAACTCAGGAGAGTCCGCAAGGAAACTCCTCGAGAGGGCATCCGCCTTAACATTCTTAGTGCCAGGAAGAAAGGAAACCACAAAATTAAAACGTGTGAAAAACAAGGCCCACCTGGCCTGTCTAGGATTGAGTCGCTTGGCAGATTCCAGATAGACCAGATTCTTATGGTCCGTAAGGACCACCACCTGATGTTTGGCTCCCTCCAGCCAATGTCTCCACTCTTCAAAAGCCCACTTCATGGCCAATAACTCCCGATTACCCACGTCATAATTACGTTCAGTAGGAGAAAATTTTCGAGAGAAAAAGGCACAAGGGTTACTTTTAGAGGTCTCTGGATCTTTTTGGGACAAAACGGCACCTGCCCCAATTTCAGAGGCATCAACCTCCACCTGAAATGGCAGAGAAACATCAGGCTGCCGTAGAACAGGAGCAGAAGTGAATCTTTGCTTAAGTTCCTGAAATGCAGAGACTGCCTCAGGAGGCCAATTCACCACATCAGAACCCTTTTTGGTCAAATCAGTTAATGGTTTAACAATAACCGAGAAATTACCAATAAATTTACGATAAAAATTGGCAAAACCCAAAAATATTTGAAGAGCCTTTAATGAAGTAGGTTGGACCCAATCACAGATGGCCTGAACCTTGACCGGGTCCATTTCAATAACAGATGGGGACAAAATGAATCCCAGAAATGAGATCCTCTGTACGCCAAAAAGACACTTTGATCCCTTCACATACAGAGCATTCTCTCTCAAAATCTGGAATACAGTTCGAACATGTTTCACATGAGAGTCCCAGTCATTAGAAAAAATCAAGATATCATCCAAATAAACAATCAGAAATTTGTCCACAAAATCCTGAAAATTTCATTCATGAAGGACTGGAAGACGGAAGGAGCATTAGTGAGCCCAAAGGGCATCACTAGGTACTCAAAATGCCCTTCAGGGGTATTGAATGGCGTCTTCCATTCATCCCCGTGCTTAATGCGAATAAGGTTATACGCCCCCCTGAGGTCAAGCTTGGTAAACCAAGTAGCGTTTTTCACCCTGGAAAACAGGTCAGAAATCAAGGGTAACGGATATTGATATTTCACAGTAATATTGTTCAAAAGACGATAATCAATACACGGCCTTAATGAACCATCCTTTTTGGCCACAAAGAAAAAACCGGCACCTAAGGGTGAAGAGGATGGTCTGATATGACTCTTCTCCAATGATTCCTTGATATAAGACCGCATAGCTCATGTTCAGGTACAGACAAGTTAAAAAGGCGACCTTTAGGGAATTTACTACCCGGCACTAATTCAATAGCGCAGTCATAGCTCCTATGGGGAGGCAAGGATGCAGATTTACTTTCGCTAAACACATCAGAAAAATCAATCAAAAAGTCAGGAACATCCTGAGCCTGGGGGGAGGCAGAAAAAACAGGAGTGTTGGTATTAACACATTGGCAGCCCCAACTGGTAACAGACACAGATTTCCAATCCAAAACAGGATTATGAGACTGTAACCAAGGGAAACCCAGTACGATAATATCATGCAGATTATACAGAACCAAAAATTTGCAGCACTCCTGTGATCAGGTTCAACCCTCATTATCACCTGAGTAGAGAACTGAGGTTTATTCTCAGCCAAAGGGGTAGAATCGATCCCCAGTAGGGGAATAGACTTCTGTAGGGGTATCAAGGGAAACCCACAACGTTTAGCAAAATCATAATCCATCAGGTTAATAGCTGCTCCAGAATCAACGAAAGCCTGAGCAGAAAATGAGGACAGAGAGCATATCAGAGTGACAGTTAATAAAAACTTAGTCTGAACATTACCCAAGACAACTGAGCGTGCAAAACGTCTTCCCCGCTTAGGGCAGACTGAAATAGCATGAGAGGCATCACCACAGTAGAAACATAACCCATTGCGCTTTCGAAACTCATGACGCTGTGCCCCAGACACCACTCTATCACACTGCATGGCTTCAGAAGCAGGTTCACAAGGCAACACTATTCCACGCATACTTCTCCGCTCACGCAAACGTCTGTCAATTTGAATCGCTAATGACATAGAATCATTGAGACCAGAGGGGACAGGGAATCCCACCATAACATCCTTTACATTATCTGACAGACCCTTCCGGAAAAGGGCCGCCAAAGCGTCGTCATTCCACTTGGTCAGGACTGCCCACCTACGGAATCTCTGACAGTATAACTCAGCGTCATCAAGCCCCTGATTTAATGCCAACAAGGCTTTTTCAGCTTGATCAGTGACATTAGGCTCATCGTACAATAACCCCAAAGCCTGAAAAAATGCATCAACATCACTCAAAACAGGATCCCCAGGTGTCAGGGAAAAAGCCCAATCCTGAGGATCGCCGCGCAGGAGAGAGATGACAATTTGAACTTGCTGCGCTGCATTCCCTGAGGACTTAGATTTTAAGGCAAAAAACAATTTACAATTATTTTTGAAATTCTGAAACTTAGCTCGATCCCCTAAAAACAAATCTGGCATAGGGATCCTAGGTTCCACAACAGGCAACCTAGCAAGATATGCAGCAATACTCTGAACCTCAGTGGCAAGCTGATCCACACGGCCAGACAACTGTGCAAACTCCATTGAGAGAAAAGATCCTCCCCAGCACCCAGAGATACAGAGGAAAAAAAAAAAATGCAACAAACAGAAAAATGTCTCTGACAACTCTGACAACCTTTTTTTTTTTTTTTTTTTTCTTTCACAATATTTCTCCCTTCTGTGAGAACCATACAATATTAAATTTTTGGTCCGGTGACACTGTTATGATTTGGTAGCTGAGGAGTGCAGGTAAAAAGGCAATACACCAGAGCAGTTGGAATCTATGAGATTGCAGTACCCTGACTAACCACCACAACTAGAGGCAGCCGTGGAGCGTTCCTACGTTGGTCCTAGACGCCTCGTCACAGCCTGAGAAACTAATTACACCTAAAGATAGAAATAGGAAAGCTATCTGCCCCGGAGCAGAACCCCAAAGATAATAGAAAGCCCCCAAACATGTAATGGCGGTTAGACAAGAAGAAATACTGACACAGAAAGAAAATAGTATGAGAAAACGCTGGGGCCCAAACTAACTAAATAGAAAAGGATAGGAAGGGTACTTACTGCAATCCCAGAAAACCCTGAAAAGCACCAACTCTACTAATTTCAAAATCACCTGAGATCACACGACCTCTACCACCTAAATTAGTTCTCTGGTGTAACAAAATCAAAACAGCAGCCACTGAAAAAACTGTAAAAAGCAAAAGCACAAACATCAGTGGCTGAACTAAACTGAGAGGGCAAAAGCCCCCAGAGGGGACCCTGAAGGCCCCCACAGAAGTGCAGGACAAAATGCAAAAATCTAGCACAAAAAACAAAAAGAAGAAAATGTCTTATCTGATAGCAGGAGATGCAGACACGACACAGCAGGCTACAAGGGAAACAGGATTCAAGGATTGAGACCAGAACAATTGATCACCGGCAACCCTGATGGGAAGGTGACTCCCTTATATAAGACCAGTCAGTAACACCTGATTCCCAATCCTCACAATCTTCACTGGACAGACCAGCACCGCTTGTAACCACCAGAGGAAGCCTCTGCTCAGAACTCATCTCAAACCCATTCACAACAGGTAGCGTCCTTAGCTGCAAACTGTCTCAGAGGCCTTGTGGGGCTTGGGCCTTCCAGCCTCTACGTTACGTAAAGTCGGCCACCAGGTTGCCCGCGGTTGCCTCCAAGCCCGTGGGAGGCGCTGCTCCTGTTGAAAAGAAGCCTAGTATTAAAACTAAATAAGCAACAATGCTGTAGGCCCATATTGATGAGAAGGATGCTAGCATTTTGCAAGGATGAAATAGAGCAAGACAGAAAGCAAATGAAAAGAAGAAAGAAGCATGTGTGCCCTTGTGAAAGGGAATGGAGAAAAGGCATAGAGGAGAGTGACCCCTGATGGTGGAAGGAAGGAAAAAGCAAAAGCCTACAGCACCTGGTATTCCCAGGCAGTCTCCCATCCAAGCCCAACCCTGCTTAGCTTCCAAGATCAGACGAGATCGGACGTGTTCAGGGTCGTGTGGCCGTAAGCGAGGAAAGGCTTCTCACTTGCTGCTTTTCTAATTTGCACTCTGGCTGCTGACTGCCAGCTGCCCTACAAGTGCTCAGCAAGAGGCCCTTTTGTGCTTTCCTTTCTCTTTACTTTTTTGCTGGCTCCCTTAAAGGGGTTGGAGGCGGAACGCCCCGCTCAGAGCCGCTGAGCTCACTGATCGGCTGCCGACGTGACGTCAGCGTCGCAGCCAATGCCACAGATCTGGAGCAGCGGTGAGACTCTACGGTGGACTCGGGTAGGGTGAGTACAGGGTGGTTTGTTGCTTTCTAATAGCCTGCAACCTGGGATGCACTTTTAATGAAAGGGAACAGCGCGCCGCAAACTTCTCTCTCCCTTCCCTTCTTCGAAACTTGGTAGGAATGCAATAAGCACTCCTAGCCGTGGCAAGGAGTTCAGTATGAGGCGCCAGCATAGAGGTAGCGTCCTTAGCTGCAAACTGTCTCAGAGGCCTTGTGGGGCTTGGGCCTTCCAGCCTCTATGTTACGTAAAGTCGGCCTCCAGGTTGCCCGCGGTTGCCTCCAAGCCCGTGGGAGGCGCTGCTCCTGTTGAAAAGAAGCCTAGTATTAAAACTAAATAAGCAACAATGCGTAGGCCCATATTGATGAGAAGGATGCTAGCATTTTGCAAGGATGAAATAGCGCAAGACAGAAAGCAAATGAAAAGAAGAAAGAAGCATGTGTGCCCTTGTGAAAGGAATGGAGAAAAGGCATAGAGGAGAGTGTCCCCTGATGGTGGAAGGAAGGAAAAAACAAAAGCCTACAGCACCTGGTTTTTCCCAGGCGGTCTCCCATCCAAGTACTAAACAGGCCCAACCCTGCTTAGCTTCCGAGATCAGACAAGATCAGGCGTGTTCAGGGTGGCGTGGCCGTCAGCGAGGAAAGGCTTCTCACTTGCTGCTTTTCTAATTTGCACTCTGGCTGCTGACTGCCAGCTGCCCTACAAGTGCTCAGCAAGAGGCCCTTTTGTGCTTTCCTTTCTCTTTACTTTTTGCTGGCTCCCTTAAAGGGGTTGGAGGCGGAACGCCCCGCTCAGAGCCGCTGAGCTCACTGATCGGCTGCCGACGTGACGTCAGCGTCGCAGCCAATGCCACAGACCTGGAGCAGCGGTGAGACTCTCCGGTGGACTCGGGTAGGGTGAGTACAGGGTGGTTTGTTGCTTTCTAATAGCCTGCAACCTGGGATGAACTTTTAATGAAAGAGAACAGCGCGCCACAAACTTCCTCTCCCTTCCCTTCTTCGAAACTTGGTAGGAATGCAATAAGCACTCCTAGCCGTGGCAAGGAGCTCAGTGTGAGGCGCCAGCATAGGGGTAGCGTCCTTAGCTGCAAACTGTCTCAGAGGCCTTGTGGGGCTTGGGCCTTCCAGCCTCTACGTTACGTAAAGTCGGCCTCCAGTTGCCCGCGGTTGCCTCCAAGCCCGTGGTTAGGCGCTGCTCCTGTTGAAAAGAAGCCTAGTATTAAAACTAAATAAGCAACAATGCTGTAGGCCCATATTGATGAGAAGGATGCTAGCATTTTGCAAGGATGAAATAGCGCAAGACAGAAAGCAAATGAAAAGAAGAAAGAAGCATGTGTGCCCTTGTGAAAGGGAGTGGGGAAAAGGCATAGAGGAGAGTGACCCCTGATGGTGGAAGGAAGGAAAAAGCAAAAGCCTACAGCACCTGTTATACCCAGGCGGTGTCCCATCCAAGTTCTAACCAGGCCGACCCTGCTTAGCTTCCGAGATCAGACGTGTTCAGGGTGGTGTGGCCGTAGGTGAGGAAAGGCTTCTCACTTGCTGCTTTTCTAATTTGCACTCTGGCTGCTGACTGCCAGCTGCCCTACAAGTGCTCAGCAAGAGGCCCTTTTGTGCTTTCCTTTCTCTTTACTTTTTTGCTGGCTCCCTTAAAGGGGTTGGAGGCGGAACGCCCCACTCAGAGCCGCTGAGCTCACTGATCGGCTGCCGACGTGACGTCAGCGTCGCAGCCAATGCCACAGACCTGGGCAGGGTGAGACTCCCGGTGGACGCGGGTAGGGTGGGTACAGGGTGGTTTGTTGCTTTCTAATAGCCTGCAACCTGGGATGAACTTTTAATGAAAGGGAACAGCGCGCCGCAACTTCTCTCTCCCTTCCCTTCTTCGAAACCTGGTAGGAAGCAATAAGCCTCCTAGCCGTGGCAAGGAGTCAGTGTGGAGGCGCCAGCATAGAGTTAGTGTCCTTAGCTGCAAAACTGTCTCAGAGGCCTTGTGGGGCTTGGGCCTTCCACCTCTACGTTACGTAAAGTCGGCCTCCAGGTTGCCCGCGGTGCCTCCAAGCCCGTGGGAGGCGCTGCTCCTGTTGAAAAGAAGCCTAGTATTAAAACTAAATAAGCAACAATGCTGTAGGCCCATATTGATGAGAAGGATGCTAGCATTTTGCAAGGATAAATAGCGCAAGACAGAAAGCAATGAAAAGAAGAAAGAAGCATGTGTGCCCTTGTGAAAGGGAATGGAGAAAAGGCATAGAGGAGAGTGTCCCCTGATGGTGGAAGGAAGGAAAAAGCAAAAGCCTACAGCACCTGGTATTCCCAGGCGGTCTCCCTCCAAGTACTAACTAGGCCTGACCCTGCTTAGCTTCCGAGATCAGACAAGATCTGGCGTGTTCAGGGTATTGTGGCCCTAGGCAAGGAAAAGCTTCTCACTTGCTGCTTTTTAATTTGCACTCTGGCTGTGACTGCCAGCTGCCCTACAAGTGCTCAGCAAGAGGCCCTTTTGTGCTTTCCTTTCTCTTTACTTTTTTGCTGGCTCCCTTAAAGGGGTTGGAGGCGGAACGCCCCGCTCAGAGCCACTGAGCTCACTGATCGGCTGCCGACGTGACGTCAGCGTCGCAGCCAATAGCCACAGACCTGGAGCAGCGGTGAGACTCTCCGGGTGGAGTCAGGTAGGGTGAGTACAGGGTGGTTTGTTGCTTTCTAATAGCCTGTAACCTGGGATGAACTTTTAATGAAAGGGAACAGTGCACCACAAACTTCTCTCTCTCCCTTTCCCTTCTTCGAAACTTGGTAGGAATGCAATAAGCACTCCTAGCGTGGCAAGGAGCTCAGTGTGAGGCGCCAGCATAGGGTAGCGTCCTTAGCTGCAAACTGTCTCAGAGGCCTTGTGGGGCTTGGGCCTTCCCAGCCTCTTACGTTACGTAAAGTCGGCCTCCAGGTTGCCCGCGGTTGCCTCCAAGCCGTGTGAGGCGCTGATCCTGTTTGAAAAGAAGCCTAGTATTAAAACTAAATAAGCAACAATGCTGTAGGCCCATATTGATGAGAAGGTACTAGCATTTTGCAAGGATGATATAGAATCATAGAATCATAGAATGGTAGAGTTGGGAAGGGACCTCCTGGGTCATCTGGTCCAACCCCCTGCTCAAAGCAGGATTCTCTAAATCATCCCAGACAGATGTCTATCCAGCCTCTGTTTGAAGACTTCCTTGAAGGAGAACTCACCACCTCTTGTGGCAGCCTGTTCCACTCATTGATCACCCTAACTGTCAAAAAGTTTTTTCTAATATCTAATCTGTGTCTCCTCCCATTTAGTTTCATCCCATTGCTTCTAGTCTTTCCTTGCGCAAATGAGAATAAAGATGATCCTTCTACAATATGAAGCCCTTGAGATATTTGTAGACAGCTATTAAGTCTCCTCTCAGTCTTCTTTTTTGCAAGCTAAAACTTCCCAAATCCTGCAACCGTTCCTCATAGGACATGGTTTGCAGACCGGTCACCATTCTGGTGGCTCTTCTCTGAACTTGCCCCCGTTTTTGATGTCTTTTTTAAAATGTGGTGCCCAAAACTGGAAAACAGTATTCCAGAGAGTCTGCCCAAAGAGGAGTAGAGGGCAATAATGACCTCACGTGATCTAGACTGTATGCTTCTGTTGATACATCCTAGAATTGCATTTGCCTTTTTTGCTGCTGCATACACTGTTGACTCATGTCAAGTCTGTGATCAATTAGTATACCCAAGTCTTTTTCAATTGCGTTACTTAGCCCATTCCTCCCATTTTGTATTGCTTTTTTCATTTTTATTTGCCCAGATGTAGTACTTTTATTTTTCCCTGTTAAAATCCTTCTGTTAGTTTGCTGCCCACTGCTCCAGTTTAGATATCTTTTTGAATCCTCTCTCTCTCTTCTCTGTATTAGCTACCCCTCCTTGCTTTGTGTCATCAGCAAATTGATCAGTTTTTCCCTCAATTCCTTCATCTAAAACATTGATAAAGATGTTTAACAATACAGGCCCAAAACAGAGCCTTGTGGACCCCCCTTGAGACTTTTTCCAACGGTGTGCCCCTTTACAACCACTCTTTGGTCCGATCACTAAGCCCTTACAACCCCCTAACGTTTTCTTTCCTTCCATACATCATTTTTTCAAAAGGATTTTGTGAGATCTTTGTCAAAACTTTTCGAACAAAAAACTATACACGCATTTCCCCATCCCCCCAGCTGATTCTGCAAAAGGGAAAAAAAATTGCTGACATGATTTTAGTTCAAACCCTTTTGGACTTGTTTTAAAACTTTTCTTTCCAGGACTTGCATAAGTTCTTTAAAATTTTTTTCAAAGATCTTTTCCCGGTATAGAATCAGACCAAAAAGCCTGTAATTCCCTGGGTCCCCCTTTTTCCCCTTTTTTTAAAATGGAACATTTGCTCTTCTCCATCTTCTGGGGGCTTCTCCTGTTCTCCAAAAATTTTTAAAGATTATGACAGTGGGTTTAAGAATTTTTTTTGCTATCCCTTCAGTACCCTGGGGTGTAATTTATCTGGGCCTGGAGACTTGAATTCATTTTGGGTTTCTAAGTGTTTTTCCCCACTGTCTTTTTGTTTTTAGATATCCTGGGTTCTTTTATTCCTTTAAAAGGGCAGTGAAAATCAGTTGATGTTACATTTCCTTTCGAGAGAAAAAAGATGCAAAATAGGAATTTAAAAGTTAGCCTTCTCAACATCCTGACTTACCATTTCATCATTTTATCCCGTAAAAATCCAAGGCAAGACAGAAAGCAAATGAAAAGAAGAAAGAACATATGTGTCCTTGTGAAAGGGAATGGAGAAAAGGCTAGAGGAGAGTGACCCCCGATGGTGGAAGGAAGGAAAAAGCAAAAGCCTCAGCACCCGGTATTCCCAGGGGGTCTCCCCCTCCAAGTAAAAACCAGGCCTGACCCTGCTTTGCTTCGATATCAGACAAGATTTGGCGTGTTCAGGGTGGTTGGCTGTAGGCACGGAAAGGCTTCTCACTTGCTGCTTTTCTAATTTGCATCGGGTGCGACTGCCACTGCCCTACAAGTGTCAGCAAGAGGGCCCTTTTTTTGGCTTTTTTTTTCCTTTCTCTTTACTTTTTTTTGGCTCCTTTAAAGGGGTTTGGGGGCGGAACGCCCCGCCAAAAGCCGCTGACTCACTATCGGGTCCGACGTGACGTCAGCGTCGCAGCCAATGCCAAGACCTGGACCCGTGGTGAGACTCTCCGGGGAACTCGGGGGGGGTAGTACAGGGTGGGTTTGTTGCTTTTTAATGCCTGCAACCGGGGTGCACTTTTAATGAAAGGGGAAAAGCGCACCGCAAACTTCTCTCTCCCTTCCCTTCTTCGAAACTTGGAGGAATGCAATTTAAACCTCCTGCCCTGGCAAGGAGCTCAGTTGGGGGCGCCAGCAAGGGGTAGCGTCCTTAGCTGCAAACGTCTCAGAGGCCTTGTGGGGCTTGGGCCTTCCACCCTTAGTTCTAAAGTCGGCCCCCGGTTGCCCGCGGTTCCCCCCAAGCCCGGGGAGGGGCGCTCCTTGAAAAAAGCCTAGTATTAAAACTAAAAACAACAAACTGTGGGGCCCCCAATTGATGAGAAGGGTGCTAGTTTTGAAAGGAGAAAAGCGCAAAAGAAAGAAAAAAAAAAGAAAAAGAAGCTGTGTCCCTTTTAAAGGGATGGGAAAAGGCATAGGGAGATGCCCCCGAGGGGTAAGGGAAAGGAAAAAGCAAAACCCAGCACCTGGTTTTCCCAGGTGGTCCCCCCCCCCCAAAAACTAACCAGGCCCGACCCCCTTTTTTCCAAACAACGAGATCGGGCATTTCGTTTGGTGTGGCTGTGGGGGAGCAAGGTTTCTCACTTGCTGCTTTTCAATTTGCATTTTGGGTGCTGACCCACTCCCACAACTCAGCAAGGGCCCCCTTTTTGGGTTTTTTTTTTTTTTATTTTTTGCGGCCCCCTTAAGGGGTTGGGGGTGGAACGCCCCGCCAGAGCCGCTGAGCTCACTGAGGGGGCCGACGTGACGTCAGCGCGCAGCCAATCCAAACCCCGGACCCCCGGTGAGACCCCGGGGGACCGGGTAGGGGGGTACAGGGGGTTTTTTTTGCTTTTTAAAGCCCAACCTGGGATAACTTTTAATAAAGGGGAAAAGCGCGCCCCAAAAAATTCTCTCCCTTCCCTTCTTCAAAAATTGGTAAAACAAGAAGCACCCCACCAGGGGAAAAGGACTCAGTGTTAGGGCCAGCATAGGGGAGCGCCTTAGTGCAAACTGTTCAGACCTTGGGGGCTTGGGGGTTCCAGCCTTAACGAGTAAAGGGGCCTCCGGTTCCCGTGGTTCCTCCAAACCCGTGGGAGGCGCTGTCTGTTGAAAAAACCCCAGTATTAAAATAAAAAGAAAAATGTGTCCCCCTTGATGAAAGGGTGCTAGCATTTTCAAGGATAAATAGCGCAAACGAAAGCAAATAAAAGAAGAAAAAAGCTGTGTCCCCCTTTTAAAGGGGGGAAAGGGAAAAAAGGGAAGAGGAGAGTGCCCCCCGAGGGGGAAGGGGAAGGGGAAAAAGCAAAACCTAAAGACTTACTGCGGTTCCCCTCCAAGAAAATAACCGGGGCCCAACCTTGTTTGCTTCTGAGATCAGAGGGATCAGGGGTTTCAGGATTTGTCGCTGAGGGAGGCAGCTTTTACTTGCGTTTTCTAATTTTCCCGGCTGCTGACTGCCATGCCCTGCCGCTCCCTACCCCCGCCACAAGAGGGCCCTTTGGTTTCCTTTTTTTTACTTTTTTGGCTCCCCAAAGGGGTTTTTGGCGGGAAAAACCCCCCTCATAGCCCCTGAGCTCATTATCGGGGCCCCACGGGCGCAGTGTCCAGCCAATGCCACAAAACCGGGCCGGTGGACTCTCCCTGGGCCGGGGAGGGTGAGTACAGGGTGGTTTTTTTTTCTTTTAATGCCCAACCGGGTTAATTTTTTTTGAAAGGGGAAAAAACCCCCTTTTACTGTCCAGCGCCCACATAAACGCACAGTCCCCCAAGCGAGACCACTTTTTTGCACGTGGGCCCCCCTCCTTTTTTCCCCTCACCCCGCGCCAACATGCATCGCCTTTCCCTTTTGTTTTTTATTTTTATTTTCTGTCTTAGCGGAAAAACCCCCCCAAATTTTTCCCGCTCCTTCCTTTTAAAGAATTTTGGCCGGCAGGCGTC
>JARQOD010011606.1:0-22791 GCA_033576555.1 Oophaga sylvatica
GTTGAAGCATGAACTTACGGACGCAGATCCATAATTGGTGTCAGAAAGTTCAAGCGATCATAATAAATGTATTTGCGCTTTTGTGTTCTCTCTGACCCACTCCTGGCACGATTCTGCCGCTCTCTGCGGAACTGGTCACGGCAGCTCCGCCAGCGTCTAGTGACATCACCCACTGCAAAGCAATG
Organism: Oophaga sylvatica; assembly: GCA_033576555.1. NCBI lineage: Eukaryota > Metazoa > Chordata > Amphibia > Anura > Dendrobatidae > Oophaga > Oophaga sylvatica. The sequence continues at coordinate 186 of JARQOD010011606.1, forward strand.
CAGTAAATGTTTCACATTAGGATCACAGTTTAAGCATTGTGGCATCTATTTTTGCAATGCAGGCTATTTCACAAGTGCCAAACATGCAGCCTACCAAGCAGATTATGACATAGGATAGTGTTAGCAAAAATGGTGCAGTAAGGTTATCACTTACTCATTTCCTGCTGTACCTCTGGTGAACTTTCCGCATAGTTGGGAAAAATTTGGCGGCATATACGCTTCCAGGACGCATCTTTCCGCAAACGGTCTGCGTAATGTGCATCACGTACATCCCACAGTTCTGGGGTCTCCTGAACAAGAACAATGAGGAGCTCCACATTAATTTGTCTAGCCATCTTGCAGGACTCCGTGGAGGCGTGCTACTTCCTGGTTTAAGACCTTCACAGGCTAATTAGCATGTGAAACCTTCATGATTTGATGTCTGAGGCAATTTCCTGTCACCTGCCCAATGCATGCATATTTATCGCAATTCACACGCATGGTCCGTGTGCAATCCGTTTTTTTTGCGCTCCCATAGACTTGCATTGGCGATTCTCGGCCGACATACAAGTACAATCGCAGCATGCTGCGATTTCACTCGCACGTACAACACGTGCGAGAAAAAAACGCATGATGCGACCTGACCCATAGATTAACAGGGGGACGAGCGCAATGTGATTTTTTATCGCCTCACGCTCGTCCGTATTAAACGGTAGTGTGACTCCGGCCTTACAGGACATCGCTTGCCCTGCTGCTAGTGTGCTATCTGAAAGAGTCTTCACAGAGTACTGCTGGATAAATCCAGATCCAAAACAGGACCCGCCTGTCACCAAAAAATGTTGGTGACTGAGCTCACCTTCATAAAAATTTGCCATGCCTGGGTTTGTAAGGATTTGGTACCACGTTCCCCAGATGACACATACAGGGGTTTGCGGAAATAATGGAAACACCTGGAAACTGCAAGCAAAGTTAGTTAAATATGGTGTTGTTCCACCTTTTGCAGCGATTACAGCATCAATACTACAAGGTATGGATTCAGACAAGGTGTGAATTGTTTCACAAAATTTTTTTTGCCCATTCTTCATTTTAAAGACCCTACACAGTCATTACAGTGACGATGGCGGCTGAAATAGACGTTTAAGTTGAATCTGTTAAATCGACCATAAATGCTCAATAAAGTTTTGGTCTGCTAATTGTGGGGGCCAGATGACATGCTCGACTTCATTGCAATGTTCCTCGTGCCATGCTTTAACACTTCTAGCTGTATGAATTGCTGCATTATCATCCTGAAAGATGGCGTTCCCCTCCAGAAACAGCTTGAGCCATAGAATGCACTTGTTTGACCAAAATAACAAAATAATCGCCGGTGCCGCTAATAATTCTTCCATGAAGGGATATCATTGGCCCAGCGAATGTACACGAAATTGCACCAGAGAATATCACAGAACCTAAACCTTTTTTTACGGTTGGGAGAAGTCAGTCTGGATGGAATGGTCCTTTCGGCTGGCTACAAACGTTGACTTGTACAGAGGACGGACATAGGGTAAACGATGATTCATCTGCGAATATCACAGATTTACACTGCTTGAGGGAACAATTATGGTGGTTTAAACACCACTCTAACCGCTTGGAAACATTTGCCAGTGAGAACAGCGTTTTTCAAATTGCAGCTCTTCCATGGAATCCAGATTGTGCACACAGACAAGTGACGTTGCCCTGAGCAGTTGGGGGGGCCCACTCTAGGGCAACGGCACTGGCACAGGGCCCCTCATTGTACAAAAAAGTGTCTCTGATGGTGGGAGGCGCCCTCGCCGTTAGACACCAGCGTACTATGAGGGGCCCTGTGCCAGTGCCGTGACCCACCAGTGGGCCCACCCTGCTTGCTAAGAGCACAGCACTTGCAATAGTGACCTCTCCTGCTCCACCGCTGTGACGTCTTCCGCGTTTCATGACAGTGACATTCAGGTTAGAGTGCGCGATGACGTTACGTCTGTACGCCCTCTGCCGAAACTGTCCAAGTGCAGAGAGCTGCAAGATGGCGACGCTGAGGAGTCCAGAGTACAGTAGTGCCCATCGAGGAGAGGTATTTCCTTTTTTGAAAATGTTTGGAGCAATGTATGGGGAGCATTATACACTGGAGAATGATAAATGGGGCCCAACATACACTGTAGAGTCATCCATGGGGCCCACTGACACTTTTTGGCCAGGGGCACACGAAAAACCTGAGCCAGCCTTGCCATCCACCCACAACTTTAGCCAAATAACCACCAGTTTTCAATGCGTTACTATTGTTATAAAGTATCTGAAGGTTGACAAACTTAAGGAATAAGAATTGATGTTGTTGGCATTGAAATGGGCACTGTAGGTGTCTTTCCTGCCCCCCACTGCATGACGACTTTGCTTCCCCAATGGGGTTTCGTGTTTCGGCCGAAACCCCGACTTTTCAGCTAAATCGGGCGATTTCGCTCGACCCGACTTTTCAGAAAAACGGCAAAGTCGCTCATCTCTAGTAACTACATTTATAGCAATAAATATCAAGTTCACAGGACAGTTATCTGAAATCAGCAATTGGGCACATAATTCTTTGGTATGTGCTATTCTCACATTTATGGGTTCTGTTTCTTTTAAAAGGTCCATTGCACCTCTCACTCTTCATCCTGATACTGCTTTTCCTATCATAAATTGCTGTGGCATATCCTTTTTTTCTTATAATACTACGGATCGCCCCTGTATCAATTAGACATTTAATTTGTTTCCCATCAGGAAGTGTGACAGCCGTTGGACCATCCCGTGGGGGAATTGCTATTACAGAAGTTTGTTGGGGACTGCCATATTCCTAGTCTGTATAGTTTCCTTAATCTTCCATGGCTACCATTGATTACATATGTCTGTTCTGATCTTGTTTTTTTCCCCATTGGGGCAGTTTCTTTTAATATGTCCATTACTGCTGCATTTGAAGCAAAGCCCTTTCTTTTTTGCACTCTTCTCGGCTAATTGCTTCATTCTTCTGCTTTTCTCCCACATTTGCTTTCTAATATACCCCTGCTGCTCTCACTGCACTTTTAACTTCATTACTGAATGCATCAGGGGGTATATTCACCAAAGCGCTGCAAAATATGATAGCGCTCTATAAGAAATGCAAATAATAACAATAATGATGGTGACAGTTTTTGTTATTTCTTTTCTTTTTGTTAATTTGATCTTCTATGCCCTGAACATGAGGAGGGATTGCTATAATGGAACATACTGTATACTAATTCTGGGCGTACTCTCTCATCACCTCTGTTCTAAGTTGTTCCCTTAGTCCTGTCGTAAACATAGTTTTTAGAAATCTGGTATTTTGTAAATTATAATCATAGTCGGTGAATACAGCTGCACATCTAGCATGAAATTTGCCTACAATTTCATTTGCTTCTTGGAAAACTTCTGGTAACCTAGAAGCCAATTCGTCAATAAGTCACTTTGTCACTGCTGAAAACCTAGCCATAAATGTTATTTTTATTCATCCATATAAAAAATATCATCCTTTATGGTAAACCACGTAAAAAATATTTTTAGGTATCAGCATCGTGCACATATGGCAGCGTTTTACCTACGCCATTCGACAAACGTCTTAATAATGTCATGCATGGAGTGAGACTGAATCCTTTTAATACTTCACTCTCAAAGGTTGTCACAGCTGTTTGAAATTAATGCCCTTTTGGGTAACACCTTATGCTTGCTGCACTAAATATATTGTAAGATTAAAACGAAAAAATACAACAATCTAATTATTAAAAACAGAGAAAAAAAATTATGTATATATAACTAGAGGAGGACATTATTATTTAATATTGTAATATTAGATCTTGCCAATGGTTCAGACCATGTGGATTTCTAGTCTCCAAGGTGAAGATCCAAAAGGATTCCCTATTCAATAGTTTTCTTCTGTGATCTCCACCGCTATAAGGCCAGAGTCACACTAAACAATAAAATTTCGGTCCGTATTATACGTAATATGCCGAGAAGTTCCTAGAAAAGTGATCAGTATGTCATCTGTATGCAATGCGAGGATGCGATTTCCATGAACACATCCGTGTGTCATCCGTATGCCATCCGTATGCACTCCGTACGGCGAGATTTTCTCGGCCGCATGGAAAACTGACAAATAACGGTTTTTAGGCCTGAAACACATTTAAATAATCATTATTAACCCTATTTATTGGCTCTTCAACAGGTGGCACCCTACAATCTTTCCCTTTCACTCTGTGCTTGTGTTGCCTGAGTTGTGCTTTGTCCTAAATATGGGAGACACAGTTACTTTTAACACAACTGAGCGTGTGTTGTATAACTGGGTATTGTCACGACGTTTTGGTGAGCCATACCCAGTGATTGTGGATCCCAGGAGGCGTAGAAGATTTTGGGTGCATCCCTTTTGAGGCGACATGACAGTGAAGGACATTTCCACTGTCTCTATGCTTCTCTGCGTAGCAAACCTGATACGTTTTTTTCTTATTGTCGGATGTCCTTTCGCACTTTTGATATATTGCTGGAGATTGTGCGCCCTGGGATAACGTTTCAGGACACAAGGATGCGTAAAGCAATATCTGCCGAGGAGCGCCTGATCCTTACGTTACGGTATGTATGCATCCGATATATTGATGATGTATTTACATAATTATGCATGACCTGCCCTTACATCTTTTGTTATTGAGACCTCTGTTGCTCTATTTGTCACCCCCCACAAGTGTTCTGATCCAATATAACCTTGGATATGACCCAAAAACCACACATCTTGCATTTGTCTGTTTTTGTGCGAAGGTTTGTTATTAATGAAGTCAAAGTGTCATCAATGTATAAGCATTTACTTAAGTGGATGGCTTATCATTTATATTTTGTCATTACCCTTTAGATTTCTTTCCACGGGGATGTTATATGCAGCATTGCATTTAGAATTCTTACTTGGCAAGTCAAACCATCTCTGGGATTGTGCGGTCAACATGCGCAGAAATCTGGTCCCAACTCCATTACTTGGTCATGCCTCAGCTGCAAATGGAAGATTGGATGCATATAGCGCGTGGTTTTCTGGAGAACTGCCAGTTTCCAAACTGTCTAGGAGCCCTGGATGGGAAGCACATCCATGTGCGTAAGCCGCCGAACTCAGGGTCCCAATATTACAATTATAAGCAATACTTCTCCGTAGTTCTGTTGGCCCTGGTTGACACTAGCTACAGGTTTGTAATTGTCGATATTGGGGCCTATGGAAGAACTAGAGACTCCAGAGTCTTCAATTCTTCCATTATGGGTCGGCGGCTGCGCAATAATGAGTTGAACATCCCACCCCCACGTTACCTACCAGGGAATAATATTGAAGCCTTGCCTTATGTGATGGTTGCAGATGAGGCTTTCCAGTTGACGCGGAACGTCATGAGGCCCTATCCACGTAGAGCCCTCAACCACAAGCGCACTATCTTTAACTTTAGACTTTCCTGTGCACGCCGTCTTGTTGAGTGTGCCTTTGGTATTCTGTGTGCCAAATGGCGGGTTCTCCAGTCCGCAATTCAATTTGGTGAAGCCTTTGTTAATGTGGTAATACAGGCATGTGTTGTGCTGCATAATTTCATAAGATACCATGATTGCCCAGCAAATGTTGATGATGAAGTTGAGGATGTTAGTCCTGATCCTACTAATGGAAGACCTGTCCAACCTCTATGTCGGCAGCCCTCTGGCTTAACCCCTTCACCCCCAAGGGTGGTTTGCACGTTAATGACCGGGACAATTTTTACAATTCTGACCACTGTCTCTTTATGAGGTTATAACTCTGGAACGCTTCAACGGATCTTCGCGATTCTGAGATTGTTTTCTCGTGACATATTGTACTTCATGTTAGTGGTAAAATTTCTTCCATATAACTTGCGTTTATTTTTGAAAAATACGCAAATATGGCGAAAATTTTGAAAATTTAGCAATTTTCAAACTTTGAATTTTTATTCCCTTAAAACAGAGAAATATGTAACACAAAATAGTTAAGAAATAACATTTCCCACATGTCTACTTTACATCAGCACAATTTTGGAATCAAAATTTTTTTTTGTTAGGAAGTTATAAGGGTTAAAAGTTGACCAGCGATTTCTCATTTTTACAACAAAATTTACAAAGCCATTTTTTTAGGGACCACCTCACATTTGAAGTCACTTTGAGGGGTCTACATGACAGAAAATACCCAAAAGTGACACCATTCTAAAAACTGCACCCCTCAAGGTACTCAAAACCACATTCAAGAAGTTTATTAACCCTTCAGGTGCTTCACAGGAACTAAAGCAACGTGGAAGGAAAAAATGAATATTTAACTTTTTAGCCACAAAAATGATCTTTTACAAACTTTTTTTTTATTTTCACAAGGGTAAAAGGAGAAAATGGACAGATAAGGTTGTTATGCAATTTCTCCTGAGTACGCCAATACCCCATATGTGGGGGAAAACCACTGTTTGGGCACACGGCAGAGCTCGTAAGGGAAGGAGCGCCGTTTGACTTTTTCAAACTAAAATTGGCTGGAGTTGAGATTGGACGCCATGTCGCGCTTGGAGAACCTCTGATGCGCCTAAACAGTGGAAACCCCCCACAAGTGACACCATTTTGGAAACTAGACCCCCTAAGGTACTTATCTAGATCTGTTGTGAGCACTTTGAACCCCCAAGTGTTTCACAAAAGTTTATAATGCCTGGGTGTGAAAAAAAAAAAAAAAAAATTCCACAAAAATGATTTTTTAGTCCTAAATTTTTGAATTTTCCCAAGGAAATTGGACCCCAAAAGTTGTTGTCCAATTTGTCCTGAGTACGCTGATACTCCATATGTGGGGGTGGAAAACTGTTTGGGCGCACGGCAGGGCTTGGAAAGGAAGTAGTAACGTTTTGGAATGCAGACGTTGATGGGGGTCATGTTCCGTTTGCAGTGCCCCAGATGAGCCTAAACAGTGGAAATCCCCCACAAGTGACCCCATTTTGGAAACTAGACCCCCTAAGGAACTTATCTAGATCTTTGGTGAGCACTTTGAACCCCCAAGTGCTTCACACAAGTTTATAATGCCCGGGCATGAAAATAAAAAATCCTATTTTTTTCCCACAAAAATTATCTTTTAGTCACTAATTTTTTATTTTCCCAAGGGTATCAGGAGAAATTGGACCACATAAGTTGTTGTCCAATTTGTCCTGAGTACGCTGATGCCCCATATGTGGGGGGAACCACTGTTTGGGCGCACGGCAGAGCTCGGAAGGGAAGGAGCACCATTTGACTTTTTCCAACCAAAATTGGCTGGAATTGAGATTGGATGCCATGTTGCATTTGGAGAGCCCCTGATGTGCCTAAACAGTGGAAACCCCCCACAAATGACCCCATTTGGGAAACTAGACCCCCTAAGGAACTTATCTAGATCTTTGGTGAGCAATTTGAACCCTCAAGTGCTTCACACAAGTTTATAACGTAGAGCCGTAAAATTTAAAAATCATATTTTTTCCACAAAAATGATCTTTTCACCCGAATTTTTATTTTTCCAAGGGTAACAAGACTCCAAAAGTTATTGTGCAATTTGTCCTGAGTAAACTGATACCCCATATGTGGGGGTATACCACTGTTTGGGTGCATGGCAGAGTTTGGAAGGGAAGGAGCGCCGTCTCACTTTTTCAACGCAGAATTGGCTGGACGCCATGTCGTGTTTGGAGAGCTCCTGATCTGCCTAAACAGTGGAAACCCCCCACAAATGACACCATTTTGGAAACTAGACCCCTCAAGGAACTTATCTAGATGTGTGGTGAGAACTTTGAACCCCCAGGTGTTTCACTAAAGTTTATAACGTACAGCCTTAAAATAAAAAATCCTTTTTTTTTTTTACAAAAATGATTTTTTCGCCCCCAATATTTTATTTTCACAAGGGTAACAGAAGAAATTGGAACCCAAAAGTTGTTGTCCAATTTGTCCTGAGTACGCTGATACCCAATATGTAGGAGAAAACTACTGTATGGGTGCACGTCAGGGCTCGGAAGGGAAGTAGTGACGTTTTGGATTGCAGACTTTGATGGAATGGTCTGGGGGCGTCATGTCGCATTTGGAGAGCCCCTGATACGCCTAAACAGTGGAAACCCCCCACAAGTGACCCCATTTTGGAAAATAGACCCCACAAGGAACTTATCTAGATGTGTGGTGAGCACTTTGAACCCCGAAGTGCTTCACAGAAGTTTATAACGCACAGCCGTAAAAATAAAAAATCCTTTTTTTTTTTACAAAAATGATTTTTTCGCCCCCAATATTTTATTTTCACAAGGGTAACAGGAGAAATTGGACCCCAAAAGTTGTTGTCCAATTTGTCCTGAGTACGCTGATACCCAATATGTGGGAGAAAACTACTGTATGGGCGCATGTCAGGGCTCGGAAAGGGAAGTAGTGACGTTTTGGATTGCAGACTTTGATGGAATGGTCTGGGGGCGTCATGTCGCATTTGGAGAGCCCCTGATGCGCCTAAACAGTGGAAACCCCCCACAAGTGACCCCATTTTGGAAAATAGACCTCACAAGGAACTTACCTAGATGTGTGGTGAGCACTTTGAACCCCGAAGTGCTTCACAGAAGTTTATAACGCACAGCCGTAAAAATAAAAAATCCTTTTTTTTTTTACAAAAATGATTTTTTCGCCCCCAATATTTTATTTTCACAAGAGCAACAGGAGAAATTGGACCCCAAAAGTTGTTGTCCAATTTGTCCTGAGTACGCTGATACCCAATATGTGGGAGAAAACTACTGTATGGGCGCATGTCAGGGCTCGGAAAGGGAAGTAGTGACGTTTTGGATTGCAGACTTTGATGGAATGGTCTGGGGGCGTCATGTCGCATTTGGAGAGCCCCTGATGCGCCTAAACAGTGGAAATCCCCAACAAGTGACCCCATTTTGGAAAATAGACCCCACAAGGAACTTATTTAGATGTGTGGTGAGCGCTATGAAGCCCCAAGTGCTTCACAGAAGTTTATAATGTACAGCCGTAAAAACAAAAAAATCTTATTTTTTTTACAAAAATAATATTTTCGCCCCAGTTTTTTATTTTCCCAAGGGTAACAGAAATAGGACAAATTTCACAATAACTCTTGGGGTCCAGAGTACGCTGATACCCCATATGTGGGGATAAACTACTGTTTGGACGCATGGCAGAGCTCAGAAGTGAAGGAACACCGTTTGACTTTTTCAACGCAGAATTGGCTGGAATGGAGATCAGACGCCATGTCACATTTGGAGAGCCCCTGATGTGCCTAAACAGCGGAAACCCCCAATTCTAACTCCAACCCTAACCCCAACACACCCCTAACTCTAGTCCCAACCCTAATCCCAACCCTAACCCTAATCCTAACTCTAACCCTAATCCTAACTTTAGCGCCAACCCTAACCCTAACTTTAGCCGAAACCCTAACCCTAACGGGAAAATGGAAATAAATACATTTTTTTTATTTTATTATTTTTCCCTTACTAAAGGGGTGATAAAGGGGGTTTGATTTACTATTTATAGCGGTTTTTATGATTGGCAGCTGTCACTCTAAAAGACGCTTTTTATTGCAAAAAGTAGTTTTTTGCATCACCACATTTTGAGAGCTATAATTTTTGCATATTTTGGCCCACAGAGTCATGTGAGGTCTTAATTTTTGCGGGACGAGGTGACGCTTTTATTGGTACCATTTTTGAGCACGTGACATTTTTTGATCGCTTTTTATTTCGATTTTTGGGAGGTTAGAATGAACAAAAATCAGCAATTCATGAATTTCTTTTGGGTGAGGCGTTTTTATTGTTCCGCGTGTGGTAAAATCGATAAAGCAGTTTTATTCTTCGGGTCAGTACGATTATGGCGATACCTCATTTATATCATTTTTTTATGTTTTGGCGCTTTTATAGAATAAAAACAATTTTATATAAAAAAAATTATTTTTGCATCGCTTTATTCTGCGAGCTATAACTTTTTTATTTTTTTGCTGATGATGCTGTGTGATGGCTCGTTTTTTGCGGGACAAGATGACGTTTTCAGCGGTACCATGTTTATTTATATCCGTCTTTTTGATCGCGTGTTATTCCACTTTTTGTTCAGCGGTATGATGATAAAGCACTGATTTTTTGCTTCGTTTTTATTTTTTATTTTTTAAGGGGTTCACAAAAGGGGTTAACTAGTGGGACATTTTTATAGGGGGGGTCGTTACGGACGCGGCGATACCATATATGTGTACTTTTATTGTTTTATTTTTTTTATTTACAATAAGTAATGAATTTATTGGGGAATATTTTTTTTTTTTTTGGATTTTTTTTTACACATGTTTATTTTTACTTTTTTTTACTTTTTTACTTTGTCCCAGGGTGGGACATCACTGTATTTCATCAGATCGCTGGTGTGACAGTGTGCACAGCACTCTGTCACACCAGCGATGTGACAGGCAGTGCTGGACGCTTCCTCATGCCTGCTCTCGGCAGGCACTGAGGAAGCCGCCTCCCTCCAGGACCCCAGCGCCATCTTGGATCCGGGTCCTGGGAGGGAGGAAGCCCTCAGAGCAGCGCGATCACATCGCGCTGCTCTGAGGGTCTCAGGGGGGCGCGCAGGGAGCCCCCACCCTGCGCGATCCTCCCCTGTGCCCCCAGCACACCGCGATCATGTTTGATCGCGGTGTGCAAGGGGTTAATGTGCCGGGAGCGGTCCGTGACCGCTCCTGACACACAGTCACGGGTGTCAGCTGTGATAATCAGCTGACACCCGGCGGCGATTAGCTGCGCTCTCTCCGGGAGCGCAGCTAATCGCCTATGACGTACTATCCCGTCCATGGTCAGAATGGCACGGGTTTTATGGACGGGATAGTACGTCTAATGTCAGAGAGGGGTTAAGAGTGCGTGAACTGTTAACAAATTATTTTGTCTCCCCTGAGGGATCTACTCCCTGGCAAGATAATGTGATGTCTATGTAAATACTTATGTAAAAATAATCTCTGCACTCAACTTAAGATGAATTGCAAACAAGTAGAATTTAATGAAATCCAAATATATGTAGTATACAGGGAGGAACGTTTCGGTCTCACGACCTTCATAAGCTACCCTGTATAGATACTTAATAGTAAGTGTACACATCCAGGGTGGGTGTCACATTATAGCAGAAAAATCATGGAGCCACCATATGAAACCCCTATACATAAGAGGGAAGGTAGGCAACCTTATTGGAACGATAGTCCGTGTGGCGCTGCAGCAGGGACGCGGCATCTACACTTACTATTTAGTATCATTACAGGGTAGCTGATGAAGGTCGTGAGACAGAAACGTTCCTCCCTTATTTTTACTTAACCTTGGCTTGGGCCCCTACTCTTGCACCACTCACCAAGGGATGTGCATACGTTTTTTTTGTCAGTTATGTAAATACTTATGGCAGTTTGTGACAGTGTTTTGGTAATGTTTACCCTTTGAATCCTATAAATATTTACAACATAGCCTTAGTTGTCGGTTGATAATAAAATATAGCTGAAATAAAACGTGACACGCATTTCTTGTTTTGTTGTGCAAATGTATATTTTCATTGCACCACAATTTTTTTCTGCCATATTTCAGTCATATGGCTGTAACGGCCTAACATTCAGGCCACATTATATAAAAGTAATCCAAAAATTACAAACATTTCACACAAATATACAACAACACCCCACAACATTTCCTCATTATAGGTTGTGGTAAATTGGGGATGGGAGTGAAGGGGGACGGTCACCTTGGGCAGAAGGTGGTCTGCTCTGTTGGGCAACCTGTCTATCACCCTGGGCTAGGGAACTTGGCCACGCTGTATTCAGGCCCAAGGTTTGGTCCTGTGGTACGGCTCCATAATAATGTTGAGCCTGGTATGGATGGCTCACATCCTGGCTATGGGAGCAAGCCATGGCTTCATAACCCCCAATATGGCCACGTCGACCAGACACATGTTGGGACCAGCCTCCAACATTGTGTCTGGCCAAGTGGCCATATTGGCCAGGTGCAGTGAACTCGGGCAAGTGTCCAAAGGTTATTTGCCCTTCAGTTTGGGGTGCCTGTGTCTGGAAGGTAGGGGGTGCGGACTGTAATTCCCCTGACTGCTGGTGGGGAAGGTCTTGCAGCAGCAGAAGGTTTGATTGGGATAACTGCCACCTTTCTAAAAAATAAAAAATGGGCAGAGGATTATTGGGTGGGGCACAAGCGTCCATTACTATCTGGAGAGCACCTTCGGGCACGTAATCTGAGGGAACGCGGGACCGGGCGCAAATATTGTGCTAGGCTGCGAAAGAATTCCTCTTCCCCATCATCATGGGCAGCCCTGGAAAGATAATTCAGGACACCAGTATCCACTTGCCTCCTAGAGCTAGCAGTGGAAACTACTCTTCTGCGGCGTCCACAAATTGGTCCGCCAGAAGGCAGGAGTGATCTTTCAAGCCTCACTGTGGGACTGCTGCTCTGGACCACATCTTCCTCCTGAGGATTAGCCTCCTGAGTGGATGCTGATTCTGCCTGAAATGTTGCTGGTGGTGGTGGTGCTGTCACGCTGTCTAGCAGATGTATAAATATATAATGTCAGTAATCTATCAAGTGGGACAACATACTATCTAACATATAAGTAGGTAACATTAACATGTATATATAGCATAGTATTACCTGACATAATATCCTGTGAGTCAATACTGAATCCTTTTCACGCTGTCTCTGGCTAGAGGTGGACCGGGGTCTATGCTGACCCTAAACTGGGGTCCTGACTAGTCCCTCTACCTGGAGGTACTGTTAATGGTACAGAGGTCCAGGCCACCAGCGTAAACCCTGTCTCCTACTAATCCCTGACCACTGTAATCTAGTCCTTAGAAGGACCCTGATTACCACCAAAGGGAATGGACGGGTAAAGGTTAACAAACAGTATAGACAAACGAGACAGACAGGGGATAAAGTAAATACTGTCTTTCATACAACATATAAACACAGAGGGAACACCAAAGGTCTAGGAGATAAACTATAAGCAAGGAGGGAATGAACAACAAAAGAGCTCTTAGCTTAAGTCTTCTCAGAACCGATCCTATCTGCAGTCTGTATGAATGCTATCACCGGCATCTAACACCCAGACTGGCAGGGATATAAAGGAAGCTAATTAGAACATAATCAAAAGCAGCCGGGCGAGGCTGGACCTAGTCTTAGCAAAGAGCTAGGTAAAATTAACTCTCTCATTACCAAACACAAAGTAACAGCAACTCAGCTGCGAGAAGTCAGAATGTGCAATCGCGACGATCCTCGTGGCGATGCACCCATGACAGTACCCCCCCTTCTACGAGGGGCCTCCGGACCCTCAGGGCCAGGTCTGCCCGGGTAAGTTGTGTGGAAGGTCCGAACCAATCGATCTGCGTTAACCTCCGACGCAGGGACCCACGTCCTCTCCTCAGGACCATACCCCTTCCAATGAACCAGGTACTGAAGGGACCGACGATTCAGACGTGAGTCAATGATCTTCAACACCTGAAACTCCAAGCTACCATTGACCACCACCGGAGGAGGAGGCAGAGGCGACGGTATAACTGGCGCCACGTACCTTTTAAGCAACGATTTGTGGAACACATTGTGGATTTTAAACCAACCACAGCCGACACCCCCCTCCCCCTCCCTGTAGGAACCCCCATCCTCTTTCCCCCCCGGGGCACTAGAGAAAAGGGGTCGGGGAAAAAATTTTAAATTGGGGCAGTCATACTGCGATGAATAACTCTTGAAAAACCCCTCCCCTAAAAAATTTCCCCCCAAAGTCCCCAAAAAAAGGGGGGAAAAATTTTTGGGCCCACCCCCCCCATACCTTTGTTCATCCCTTTTTCCCTTGAAAAATTTTCCCCCACTGGTTTTTCTTTCGGAAATCCCCCTAAAACGGGGGGTTTTTTAGTCAACCAAAAAGCCCAACACAATAGGAGTGGGAAACCCTCCAAAAAAAAAAAAACCCAAGTTTTTTAAAGTATTGCCCCTACTAAAAAGGGCTATCCAAAGAACAGTTTGTACAAAGTACCTTGACCGGGGTTTCTGGGTCAAAAGAAAAAAAGGGATCGGTTTGGCCAATACACTCATTTTCTCCCTTTGAAAGGGGAAAACCCCAGGGCCACCATTTAGCCCCAACCCAAAATCAAAAAAACCCAAAATCCTAAAAACCCTTTTTAAAACCAACCCCCAACCTCCCAGGCACGAAAAATTTTAACGGACCCGGGGACAAAAAAACCCCCACCCCGGGTTTTTTCCCCGTCCCCCCAAAACCGGATTAACAGTTTTTTCGGTACTCCCCCTTTTTCAATGACACGGGGGGAAAAACCCCCCAAAAAAAATGCCCCTCTCTCCCAAAAGGGGGAAAACCCCTTTTTTTCCCCTTTGGGGCCACCGCTGTTTTTCCCTCCTAAAAAAGACCCCCCCTCCCAACGCTTTCCTCAAAAGACCAGGGTTTCCAACATCAGGACTTTAGGGGGGGAGGGAGTCAAAAAGGGGGGGAGTTACCTCGCACCCCCCAAGCCGCTAAAATACGAAGGCAAGACCATAGCCCCTCCTTTGACGGAGGAGAATCATACTGCCCAAAAAAGTCTTTTACTTTGCCAGTAACCCTTGACAAAACTCCCCCCAAAGGGGGGCATTCCATAGTATTGGGCCCCTTCAAAGGGAATCAAAAAAAATTTTCCCCGCCAAAACATCTCCTGCGTACCCTACAACTTCTTTAAAAAAAGGGGGAGACCCGATCCGGTCATCATACCCAAACCCGGGGAAACCCAAAAAATTGATTACTGACGGGGGGGGGGCCCGGGAAAGAAAAACCCCGGGTTGGGGGGCCCCTTGAAGGGCCCCGGGTAAACAATTCCCACCCTCTGTCTTCATTTCCCCGAAACCGGGGGCCGCACCGAAAGTACAATTTACAGCCCCCCCGGGAAGTAAAAAATTTGTCCCGCCCCCCCTAAACCCCGTCCGGGGGGCAACCTTGGGTTTTCTTTTTGGGTTTTCCCCGGGGGGGAAAAAAACCGGGGTTAATACCATAACTCCGGGGCAACCTCTGAAATGCCGGCAAGGGGGGTACGGGAAATCCATTGCTGAGGAGAATTTTTAGAAAGGGGCCGGGGGAAAATGTCACCTGTCTAGCAGTTATAAAAAAATAATTCAGTAATTATAAGGGGACAACATACTTCAAAAATATAAGAGGTAACTTTTTAAAATGTATAAAACATAGTTTTTCCCCGCATAATATCCTTGATCAATACTGAATCCTTTTTTACCTGTTTTGGGCCCAAAGGTTCCCGGGGGGCTTGCGGGGCCCAAACTGGGGTTTCCCACTGTCCCCCCCCCCGGGGGGTACGTTAAGGGGACAAGGGGGGCCGGGCCCCCAGCGTAAACCCTTTTTCCTATAATCCCTGCCACTAAAAACTATCCTTTTGAAGGAAAAATATTACCCCAAAAAAGGGGAAAGGGGGGAAAAGGTTAAAAAAAAGATAGAAAAAACGAGCAACGGGGGAAAAAGTAAATTTTTCTTTCATAAACATAAAAAAACGGGGAAAAACCCCCAAAAGGGCTGGAATAAACATAAGCAAGGAGGGGGTAACACCCAAAAAAGGGTCTTAGCTTAAGGGTTTTTCAAACCCCCCCTATCTGCAGTCTGTATAATTATCACCCCATTAACCACCCAACTTTAGGGGTATAAAGGAAGCTAATTAGAACTAATCGCAGCCGGGGGAGGCTGGCCCAGTCTTAGCAAAGAGCTATAAAAAATTAAAACCCCCCATTAAACCAAAAAAAAAAGTAACAGCAAACTCACTGGAGAAGTCAGAATGGCAATCGCGACAAAAATCGTCGATGCACCTATGACAGTGGCTGAGGGGGGCGGGGGGGCCCAAAATGGGGGCCCCCATTCGTCACCTTCACCCCGGGGCAATGATGGGCCTCGGAGTCATGCCGTCTCTCTTTTGGGGGGGTTTGACTCCGTTCGTTTTATAAAAACATTAAAAATTTCAATAAAACATTATGGGAAAGGAACATGTTTTAAGGGCTACCTTAAAAGCATGCACTTACCGGGGCCCAAACCCCTCTTTGGGGGCAAGAAAAAATTTTTAAAGGTTTATAAAAATCATATTTCCGTTTTTTCCCCCCCCCCCCCCCCGCAAAACCCCCTCCCCCTAATTTTCTGGCTTTTACCCGGGTTCTGGTCCCCCCAACCCGCCACCGTTAGTAAATCATTTTACTAAAAGGAAAAAATATATAAAAAAAGAAGATTGGTGTGTTTTTAACATGTGGCCTCATGGGTAGTGGGTTGTGTAGCAAATTGTAAAACCTTAAATATGGGAAAAATAGGACACACATAAGTATCCTGCATTGTAACTTTAAATGTAAATGAACCAATAGTTGAAAGAATGTACTTACAATTTCTTGCTGCTCCGCCGAGGGCATCCTCATAACCAGGGGCCATAGGGGGCCAAAATAGTTTTTCCCCCCGCCCCTTGCGGAGGGGTGCAAAAGGGGGGCGCTTGGTCCCAAAAAAAAGGCCCTTTTTCCCCCTTTTCCCAAAGGGTTTTTTTTTGAAATTTCAAACCCTTTTTAAAAAGGGAAAAAAAAAGGGAGGGGAGGGGGAATGGGGGGGAGGGGGTAAAAAAGGGGGGAAAAAAAAAAAAAAAATACAAAAAAAAAATTTTTTTGCAATAAAATATGAAAAATTATGTATAAAAACATAAAAATTTTGGGGGCATTTCCCGCTTCTGCATAAGGGGGGTCTCGAGCCATTCTGGTGCGGGGTTTTCCCCCCCGTCTCCGGGGGCCCCTGGGGGCTGCTCATTAAAACTCGTCCCCCGCGTCTCGCCCCGTCCCCGGCAGTGTGGGAGAGGATTAAAGCTGCTCCTCCAATTTTGCTATTTGGCCCGTAAATGGTTATGGGGGGCAGACCGTCTTTAGGACAAAAAACCCTTTTTTTTTTTCCCCCTTTTGGGGGTGCCCAGAGTGAGATCCTCATTGGAGACAGGGATCACTGCTCAGGGAAAATTCGCCCCTCCCATTGTCTCCGGAGGGGCCCCTTTTTTACTGTGTTCTGGAACAGGTTTATTGTCCTTGTTTTCTGCATCTTTAGCTTTATTATAAAAGGGGGGAAAAGCTGACCGCCAGGCAGTATCACCCCTTTTATCGTGCGCCACTGTGGTCAGGTTGTGTGGTTAGGGCCCCCCCGCTGAAAAAACCCCTAAATACCGACTTAATCGGGGGGATTTTTGGGTTTCTAGCAGTCGGGGCGGTGTCCAATGCCCTAATCCCAAAATTTACCCCGGAAAAAGGGGGAGGATTTGATTGCCATATTCAGGGCCTGGCTTTTTTAGACCCATAAAAATTTCGGGTGACTCCCGGGGGACTTAGCGCATGACACTTCATTTCGTTTTGCCCCTTAACTGTGTAAACCGGGGGGCCTGACAGGAACAGAACTTTTTTCTCCGCCCTGTGACAAACGGGGGTTTGCTTTAACCTAGCAGGCCCTAGGTGTTTTTTTTTGCGACTTTTTGGGTTTGCACACATCCCATATCGCTCCACTCCTTCTGGGCTCTGGAAATAAAAGTTTTTACACTTTTTCCACAGCGCTTTTCGGTTTTAAATTTTTTGGGGTTTCTGCGGATAACAGATAACAAATTTCCCCCTCTTCCCCAAAATTTTTTTTGCCGGGTTTTCCCCCTCAGATGGACCCCCCGGGTGCGAACCACCTCCTACCTCATATTTTTTGGGGCTTCCCAGACCCTAAAAAAAATTATTTAAATTTTATAGAAAAAAAATTCCCCAAAAACAATGACAAGATATGGTAACTTATCCCAACAAGCAATGGATAAAATTTTAGTAAGTTTGAAACAAACCCCCAAAATAAAAAAGGGGGAAGGGGGGGGGGGGCCCGGGAAAAAAATTTTTGCCCAGTATGACCTTTTTTTGAGAATCAAGAAAATATTTTTTTGCAAGGGCAAATTTTAAACCCCCGTACATTTTAAAAAGGGGAAATCTTTTTCTAAAATTTTTTTTAAAAACTCGGGGGGCTTGTTTTTCCCTTTTTTTGGCAAATTTTTTTTTTTTTTCCCCAACAATATAGAATGATAATATCTAAGACGGGGTTGAGGGGGTTTTTAAATTTTTTCCCCGGGGAGAAAAGGGCCCCCCTGGGGAAGGGGTTTTTTTTTTGGGGGGTGGGAGTTTTTGAACAAGAGTAGTGAAATTGGCCCAAAAAATTTATTGGGGGATGGCCCCCCCCAAAAAAGGGGGGAAAAGGGGATGCCAATTCCAAAATTTTTCTCCAAAAAAGGGGGGGAAAAATTTTTCTAAATTTTTTGGGGGCCAAGGGATGGGGTTTGTACCCCCAAACCTAAAAAATTTTTCGGGGGGGTTTCCTTGGGGGGACATTGATTTTTTAAAAGGGGGGAATATGTGGAGAAAACAGAACCCCCCAATCCCCTTGAGAATATGGGGTTCAAGTCCACCCCCTTTTTTCAAAAGGCGGAGGGTTTTGATAGGGCGGGTGTTTTTTTTTGCCCCAAACCAATATAACTTTGATTCCAAAACACCCCAAACCCCCAATTTTTACTCAATATTTTGGGGGTAGCTTCAAAAAATAAAAAATTTTTCTATTGGGAAAAAGAACAACTTGATTTTTTAAAAAAATAGAAAAATGCATAAATAACGATATGGTAAATCAGACTAGCCCTCAGACTACTAAAAGGGGAAAATTTGGGGCCCTTCCCCCAAAAAAGTCACCCATTTTTTTATGTTGTTTTTTAACCCAAAAAAGGTGAAAAAAGCTTGATCTATAAAAAAAAAATTTGGGAGAGGGCTTTTTTGCCAAAATTTTAGTTTGGGGAAAGTCCTTTTTTAAGTTGGAATTTTTCCCAGGTTTGGGGTGGGGGGCCCAAAAAAAAAAGATGGTTTTTGGGTTTGGGGCAGCCCTTGGTATTTGTTTGGGGAAAACAGTTTTTTGGATGAGAATTGTTTTTTTAAAAAAATTCTAGGTCCAACCCCGGATAGGGGCTTGCCCCAGACCCAAAAGTAAATTTTTCTTAATAATTAGTATGGAAAGTGTGCACGATTTTGGGGAAAAAACAGACCTCCTAAATCTTATTTTGTAAATCAAATTTAGGTATCTTGGGCCCCTTCTCTCCCAAATAAATGCATTAATAATTTTTTTATTTTTTTTTTTTGTGAGGTAGAAATTGGGGAAAAGGGAGGGGGCCCCAAAACGTAAAGATCTTTGTAAAATATACATCATACTGTAAAATTTTCCCCCCCATGAAAGATTCCTACCCCTATATGTTTGCAATCTTTTGAGATCGAATTTTGGGAAGGGCAGTCCCTATTTGGGTGTAATAAGATTGTCTAGACTATTAGAGATGGTTACCCCAAAAATTGGGTAATCTTTTTTGGGGCCCCCCCCAAAGGCAAAAAGTTTTAAAAATCCTTTAAATTTTATCTACTGAAAATTAAAGGGGAGGATTTTTGATTTTTAAAAATGAAAATTTTAAATTTATTTAAACCGAAAATTGGGCCAAGGGAAAAATGGAACCCTTTTTAAAGGGTTGGAGGGGTCTGATAATGCAGTGATGTCGTCAGCAAAGAGCCTTTTTAAAAATTTTCGAGAAAAGGGGGATAAATCCCCTTTATGGGTTTTTTTTGTCTGATTAATTGGGGAAAGGGGGTTTTCCCCCGGGCCCTATAAAGAAGGGGAAAAGGGGGCAAACCCCTTTATTTCCCTTTTTGATAGGGAAAGGGTAGATAAGTGGGGTTTTTGGTAAAATTTTCCGAGGGTTTTTTTTAAGGGTAACATAGTAGTTGATTTTTTCGTTTAAAAAAACCCCCTTTTTTTAAAGTACTTGTCCCAAAAATCCCCTTTTTTTAAATCGAAGCCTTTTTGGGGGCAAAAGGGGGTTAAATGGATGGGTTCTATTTTTTTTGATAACCCAATTTTGTTTTTTACCCCCTTTTTTGCCATTTTTAAGCATTTTTTGCCCCTTTTTTTAAGCCTATTTGATCATTATTTTCACAAGGGGAAGGTGGTTGGGTTCATTCGCTATAATTTTTTAAAAAAATTTTTAAAATCTGAGTTGAAAAAACGGGAAGGACTGTATGGTAAGTTTTCTGGGGGGGCCCCCCCCGTTTTGGGGGAAAACAATTGAGGGTTCCAACCCCTCCCGGGGGAAAGAAAAAACCCAAAAGGGGCCAAATTTAAATCCGGAGAGGTAGAGAAAAAATTTTTAAAAATACCTTGTAAAAACCGTTCCCCCAAAACCCTCGGGGGCCGGGGGCCCCTTAAAAATTTTTTCAAATGAAAAAAGGGTTTTTTCTCGGGGGCCCCAAAAAAGGGGGGGTTTTTAAAGGGAATTTTAAAACCTCGTTTTGAAGCTTGGGAAGATTAGGGGGGTAGAAAAGTTTCTATGACTTTTTTTTTAGTTTAAAGGGCAAAACAGGGAAATTTTAAAGGGTTTTAAAATTTTGTGATAAAATTTTGCAAATTTCCCGGTGCATATTTGGGGGGATGTATAAAAAATTCCTTTGTCTTTTAAAATTTTTTTATTAATTCTATTTTAAACGTTTGTTTTTTTTAGGGGCAAAAAAAATTTAGTGGCTTATTTTGGGGGTGAAATTTTTTGAATTGGCTTTTTTAAAATGGCCGAATCAAAAAAAAGAAAAAATTTAAAATTTTAAAATTTGTCGGGGTTTTGATTTTTTAAAATTTTAAGGGGTTTTAGGGGGGAGAGGGGAGTTAAGTATTCTTTTTTTGGGAAAAATTTTGATTTTGGGTCTTTTTTTTCTTTGTTTTTATCTTTTTTTACTCGGGGAAAAAATTGGATTAAATACCCCAAAACTGTTTTAAATGACCACCATTAAAAAAAGGGTTGTCGCTTCTGAGAATTTCATCAAAATTTTTTTTAAAAAAGGGCCCTTTCTTATCTCTTTGATTATCAATTTTTTAAATTTAGGAGGGAAAAAACTTTTTTTAAAAACCCCAAATAAAAACGAGGGCAAATGGTGACCCCGGGGAAGGGGGGTTTTTCCAATGTAGTGTGAAAACTCTGAAAACATCAAATAGTTCGTTTCTGTAAACATTCTTTTAAAGTGTTTAATGGAGTTTCTCTGTGATGAAGAATCGCGAGGGTTTGGGGGGGGAAAAAGGGCCTTTCCTGCCCCACATTTAAAGCTTTCCACATTTATTTTCTGGCCATTACTCCGTGGGGGTGCCTTCCTTTAGGATTTAGGGGGCGAGGCAAATCTGCATTTTCAAAATTTCCCCTGAGAAAGCAGTTTAAATTTGCTGTCCCCAAAGAAATTTGTGTTTTTTCCCGCAACTCAATTTTGGTCCGGGGTAAATCCTTTTTTTTCTGCCCCCATTGACTTGCTTTGGGGATCTCGCCCTAATCCTGAAAAATCGCGCTCGAGAAAACATGGGATGAAGAGGGGTGCCCCATAATTAAAATTTTGGCCCCAGTGCAATGCGTATTTTCCCCGCATTGCACTCGTCCGTATTTCTCTCTAGTTTTGACCCCGGCCTAAGTTTTTATTTTTTTCAGTTTAAAAATTTAAAAACCGTGTATCACCTTTGTGAACACAAAAAAGGGGGTTTTAAACGGGGGGGGATGACACAGCTGCTGGATTACCCGCACAATAAAAGTCGTTTTGGGTTTTTGTTTTTAAAAAAAGGGAAATAGGCAACCCCCATATTGTAAAATTTTTTGTGGGGCATTCAAATAAATACCCACATAAAACAGACAAGAAAAAAAACTTTGGGTAAAAATTCCTTCAAAAATCGGATTGAAATACATTTTTTTTTTGAGACAAATTCACATATAAAAATCGTCAGGCTCCACATTTAAAAACCCCGAAATTTTCCCAGGTTTTTTTTCCCCCCCAAATTTTTTTTTTTTTTTATAATCTTTTTTTTAGGGGTTGGTGACAAAAAAAACCCCCAAAAAAAGCTTTTTTTACTACAAAGTAACATTTTAAAAAATGTTTTTTTTTTGTCCTATTCCAAAAGGATATTTTTTTTAAAATTTTTCAACTATACTCTTAAACGAGGGGTGTAATTGTTGAAAAATGGGATACAAGGAATTTTTTTTGTGTCTATTATCTTGTTTAAACAAAAGTTTAATTTTTGTCTACTCCTTTTAAATTTTGGGCTTTTGCTCTTTTAAAGTCCAATCTGGAATCCTTTTCTTGTAATCTGTAACAACTTTTTTTTTTTCTTGTTTTTAAAGTTTTTAAATTTTTTTTAAAAATTAATTTTGTATTTTTTTTTTTTTTGTTTTAACTTATAATAATTTTTGCAGCCCGCTAAGGGGGTTTCCCCCAAAAGGGGGGTTTAAAAATTTTTAAAAGCTTGAAACCCTTTTAGGTGAAATAAAAAAGATTCAATATTTTTTTCCCCAAGCCCTGCCATATTTTAAAATTTTTTTAAACGGGAGGTAAAAAAGTGCCATATTGGGGGACTAGCTGTAACCTAAAAATTTTTTTACGTGGTTTTTCCCCTAAAGGGGGGGAAAAATTTTTTTTTGGTAAGTAAAAAAATTTAAAAAATTTTTAACCATTTATTGTTTTCCCCCCCGGGTTCTTTATCTTTTTTTTTTCCCCTTTTGCTGAACTGA
>JARQOD010011607.1:0-22787 GCA_033576555.1 Oophaga sylvatica
TTTTTTTAAAGAACAATTTTTGGAGGGATTTTGAGGCCCAACTGTAGCAAGGAAAATGCTGTATAAAATGTCACTGCAGAAAAAAAGCAGTATTACAATGCCAGCAACATTTGCTCACTTCAAATGGACATATAAGACTGCAGTATGAATATAGCAATGCAATTTATTTAACAAACAATTTTTTGGGGGTTTGGGCAAAATTCTAGAATGACAAATGCCATATAAAATTTCACTGCTTAAAAAAATTGCAGTATTTCAATGCCAGCAAACTATGTCCACTTCAGATGGACACATAAGGCAGTGTCAATGCAGCAATGCAATTTTTTAACAAACAATTATTTTTGGGGGAGTTTGAGGTTCAAGTATAGCATTATAATTGCTGTATAAAATGTCACTTGAAAAACAAATAGCAGTATTACAATGCCAGCAAATTTTGCCCACTTCAGGAGGACGTATAAGACTGCAGTATCAGTATAGAAATGCAATTTTTTTAAACAATGCTTTTGAGATCTAACCAAGTGTGGCTGTATGTTTTTGACATACAACTGCTGCAGTAACATGGTGTATATTTCTGTGCTCAGAACAATGTGCAAGATTAATAGCAAAAAGAATATTATTAGCCCTGAGAAGGGGTTTTTGTATGAGTTGCAGAATGCAGCATAAAAGACATGCAACTCACCCTTATCTGTCCCACACTATTCCCTCAGCATAATCTGTCCCTAAGTGCTGCTAACAGCAGTATTACTATTTATTGTAAATAGCCATAAAAAAGCTGTTGTACTTAAATATAAATGTGGATGAATCCATGTAAGACCCATGACGTAGAATGCAAACCCAGCTTTCTGACCCTGGGCACTACACTGCAACCCAAAATCCTTTAGGAATCCTCATATTTCATGATGCCTTGCACATAGTCAAGTCACCCGGGGCCAGAGGCCACAAAACAAGTCCAAAATATCTTTCACTCTCCTCCTTATTTGACTGTAACTACTGTGTTCTTTTATTTGTAGGCCACATTCTTTTTACAATAAACAGCAGAATGATGTGCTTTACCAAAATACTCTATCTTGGTCTCATCTGTCCACCTAAATGTCTGCTGACCCTCTAAAAATAGTGGGGGCTGCCTGCTGACCCTCTGTAAATTGTGAGGGCGCCTGATGGCCCTCCAAGTTTGAAACTTTACCGTAGTAATATGATGAAGAAAATTCACACACCTCAGATGGATAAATGATATTGCAGTAGCAATATATGGCTAAGCTGTCTGCCGGCCATCCAAAAATTCTTAGTGAGGGATGGCTGCTGGCCCTAAAATTAGAGCCACCTGATAGGCCTCTGACAATAGTAAGTGCCATCTGCTAGCCCTTTAACAATAGTAAGAGCCACCTAATGGCCCTCTTCAAATAGTGATGGCCGCCTGAAGGCCCTGAAAAAATATTGTGATTTTCAGAGTCCCTGCTACATAATTTCAACAGGATATATCTGATCATGTCTGACACACCACCAGGCCACAAAAGGTATTAAAATGATAAAATTATATTTTCTGTTAAATGATTTTTTCACCATTGAAAGCAATGCAAATGTGCAAAGAAAACCAACAAAAACACTATGTGTAAACATAGCCTAAGGTGTGGAGGAGCATTTTTTTCTCTTATTTATTTTGCCTTATTTACAAGTCATTATCCTGGAAATAATGTTTCTTAACATTTTTTACAGTCAAATCCATTTCGGTTTTGTATGTTTTATTGTCATTCCGTAAAAGTGTGGTAATACTCTGAGAACATTTTTCCCAGCAGCGACCTGGGATACTTGCTACTCGAACAGCCGGACATTATGTTTTGCTCGACTCGAGTAACAAGTACCGTGCATTTTAGTGCTCGTTCATCACTACCCTACAGCAAATGTGAACATTCTGTAGAAGACTTGGCATACACCTCACCTAGTAGTGGACATTTGTTTCATTTGTAACATTTGATTCACATTAATCCTCCTTGTTTTTTAGTTACAATTTTAACACATCAATTTAAATTTCAATTTATTTCTGTGAAGTTTCTTTTTCTTCTACATAAAGCAATTCCTCTGCTGGTAACTGTGTAATACAACAATATGTAAATTCAAAATGAAAATATTTGAGTTATTAGAGGACATAAACATTTCTGAAGTGGGTAATTGAAGTATTTTTTAAATCAATGGTTTGTTAGATCATCATGTCATTGTCCCTCAACATAAGAGAATTTTTCAAACCAATCAAAGCGTTTGTTTTTATTTTCCTCCTCCGAGCCATCTTGGATCAACATTAACAATTCTCTTTGAATCTGTGTGTAATAACAAATTGAACTCTAGTAATTAAAATAATTTGCTAGTCATTATGAATTATTAATGAGTTTGAATATCTCTTGTCTCATTAGTATGTATCTGGTTGGATTTATTTGCATAACCCCAGAAACTATTACCTAGGAAAAAAATCCAACATGCTGAGATTCGATTTCTTTTGCAAATTCCAAGTTCCTGAGAGCAGGGATTGGGGGCCATACCAGCATTGAGACAGCAAGTTAATTTTCCGTTTCCCTCAATGCAATATTTTTGGCAGATTCTGTTATAATTATGCTAATTTTATATTTGTTTTTCTGATTAATGACAGTTTTATAATTACTTTTTAAACAAAACACTTTAATCTGACTATTATATTTGAGGACTGTCAGCTCTCGTCAAGTCATCGTGTCAAAAAATTCACTTACAGGATATGGGACAGGATACTTGATTTCCTTTTCTCCTGGTAGATAAGGGTTAAATAAAATTACCATTACTGAAGTTATAAACTTGATTTTCTCTCCATAACTGACAATCAGACATGGTAAAAATACAAGTATTATGTATTTCTAAAGGAATTTGTGCAGACGCCAAGAAAATGAAATCTTTATGACAGATAGTTACATAACACAGATATATCAGGTAGATTGAAAGAAAGATAGATACAACATGTTCCAAAATTTATGCAAATTGGTTTTAAGTGTCATAGCGTTTTTTTTTTTTTTTGGTAAATAAAACCCATTGATGGTATTGTGTCTCAGGGTTCTTTGGATCACTGAAATCAATCTCAGATACCTGTGATAATTAGTTTTCCATGTGAGCCCAATAAACGGAAAACTGGATGTTCCACACTATTAAACAGGCGAGAGGTTTCAAGTAACAAGGGAAAGAAAAAGGATCTCTCTGCTGCTGAAAAGCATCAAATAGTGCAATGCCTTGGTCAAGGGATGAAAACATTAGATATTTCCCGAAAACTTAAGCGTGATCATCATACTGTTAAGAGATTTGTGGCTGATTCTGAGCACAGACGTGTTTGTGCTAATAAAGGCAGAATGAGGAAGGTTTCTGCCAGGCAAGTTCATCGGATTAAAAGAGCAGCTTCTAAAAATCCATTACAAACCAACAAACAGATATTTGAAGCTGCTGGTGCCTCTGGAGTCCCTCAAACCTCAAGGTGTAGGATCCTTCAAAGGTTTGCTGTGGTGCATAAACCTACTATTCGACCACCAATAAACAGTGCTTACAAGGAGAAACGGTTGCAATGGCCCCAGATATACATGAAGACTAATTTTCAAACAGTCTGTTATGTTTCGGTAGCTGAGGAGGACAGGAACAACAGCAGGGCAGCCGAACACCTGAGATGTTGGTAACTGATGAGTTGCAGATTCCTAAACTAACGACACAACTAGAGGTAGCCGTGGAGCGTTCCTACGTTGATCCTAGACTAGTGTTGAGCGATACTGCTCGATATCTAAAAATATCGGATCGGAATGGTATCGCCGATATCACTAAATATCGTCGATATCCGATTCCGATACCGGAAGTCCCATGTAAGTCTATGGGAACAAAATATCGCAACTAAAAAAACACTTTCTTTCGTTGTAAACACAAAATATACACACATAGAATACATATATATATATATATATATACACGTCATTGTGACATATATATATATACATATATTTATAGTTTATACACTTCTACATAGTAAAATAGACTCTGATTCAATTGCCGGGTAAAGCCGTGACATACCCCATAGAAGTCGACGGGCTCGGTGCCGAGTACCCCCAAAACCTCTGGCTCTGTGCGACTCAACTTGGGCGTCACGAACAGGATTCTGTAGCTCGCTATAAGCGAGTCCTGTGTGCCTGAATTGAACTGGTTTTGTGCTTGAGAATTGCTAAAATCATCAGAGAATGTATTTGCCATTTTTCAGCCATATCTGCGTCACGACGAGGCACTGGTGTTGTGAATGGGTTTGGGATGAGTTCTGAGCAGAGGCTCCTTCTGGTGGTTACAAGCGGTGCTAGTGAAGATTGTGAGGACTGGGAATCAGGTGTTACTGACTGGTCTTATATAAGGGAGTCATTTTCCCATCAGGGTTGCCGGTGATCAATTGTTCTGGTCTGAATCCTTCATTCCAGTTTCCCTTGTAGCCTGCTGTGTCGTGTCTGCATCTCCTGCTACCAGATAAGAATTTTTCTTCTTTTGTGTTGTTGCTATATTTTTGCATTTTGTCCTGCACTTCTTTGGGGGCCTTCTGGGTCCCCTCCGGGGCTTCTGCCTTCTCAGTTTAGTTCAGCCACTGAGTTTTGTTCTTTTGCTTTTTCCAGTTTTTTCAGTGGCTGCTGTTTTGATTTTGTTACACCAGAGAGCTAATTTAGGTGGTAGAGGTCGTGTGATCTCAGGTGATTTTGAAATTAGTAGAGTTGGTGTTTTTCAGGGTTTTCTGGGATTGCAGTAAGTACCCTTCCTATCCTTTTCTATTTAGATAGTTTGGGCCCCAGCGTTTGCTCATTCTATTTTCTTTCTGTGTCAGTATTTCCTCTTGTCTAACCGCCATTACATGTTTGGGGGCTTTCTATTATCTTTGGGGTTCTGCTCCGGGGCAGATAGCTTTCCTATTTCTATCTTTAGGTGTAGTTAGTTTCTCAGGCTGTGACGAGGCGTCTAGGACCAACGTAGGAACGCTCCACGGCTGCCTCTAGTTGTGGTGGTTAGTCAGGGTACTGCAATCCCATAGATTCCAACTGCTCCGGTGTATTGCCTTTTTTACCTGCACTCCTCAGCTACCGAAACATAACAGTATCACCGGCCTAAAAATTTAAAATTGTATGGTACTCACAGAAGGGAAAAAATATTGTGATAGAAAAAAGGTTGTCAGAGTTGTCAGAGATATTTTTCTGTTTGTTGCATTTTTTTTTTTTCCCTCTGTATCTCTGGGTGCTGGGGAGGATCTTTTCTCCCAATGGAGTTTGCACAGTTGTCTGGCCGTGTGGATCAGCTTGCCACTGAGGTTCGGAGTATTGCTATCTATCTTGCTGGGTTGCCTGTTGTGGAACCTAGGATCCCCATGCCAGATTTGTTTTTAGGGGATCGAGCTAAGTTTCAGAATTTCAAAAATAATTGTAAATTGTTTTTTGCCTTAAAATCTAAGTCCTCAGGAAACGCAGCGCAGCAGATTCAAATTATCATCTCTCTCCTGCGCGGCGATCCTCAGGATTGGGCTTTTTCCCTGATACCCGGGGATCCTGTTTTGAGTGATGTTGATGCGTTTTTTCAGGCTTTGGGGTTATTGTACGATGAGCCTAATGTCACTGATCAAGCTGAAAAAGCCTTGTTGGCATTAAATCAGGGGCTTGATGACGCTGAGTTATACTGTCAGAGATTCCGTAGGTGGGCAGTCCTGACCAAATGGAATGACGACGCTTTGGCGGCCCTTTTCCGGAAGGGTCTGTCAGATAATGTAAAGGATGTTATGGTGGGATTCCCTGCCCCCTCTGGTCTCAATGATTCTATGTCATTAGCGATTCAAATTGACAGACGTTTGCGTGAGCGGAGAAGTATGCGTGGAATGGTGTTGCCTTGTGAACCAGCTCCTGAAACCATGCAGTGTGATAGAGTGGTGTCTGGGCACAGCGTCATGAGTTTCGAAAGCGCAATGGGTTATGTTTCTACTGTGGTGATGCCTCTCATGCTATTTCAGTCTGCCCTAAGCGGGGAAGACGTTTTGCACGCTCAGTTGTCTTGGGTAGTGTTCAGACTAAGTTTTTATTAACTGTCACTCTGATATGCTCTCTGTCCTCATTTTCTGCTCAGGCTTTCGTTGATTCTGGAGCAGCTATTAACCTGATGGATTATGATTTTGCTAAACGTTGTGGGTTCCCCTTGATACCCCTACAGAAGTCTATTCCCCTACTGGGGATCGATTCTACCCCTTTACTGAGAATAAACCCCAGTTTTCTACTCAGGTGATAATGAGGGTTGAACCTGATCACCAGGAGTGCTGCAAATTTTTGGTTCTATATAATCTGCATGACATTATCGTGCTGGGTTTCCCTTGGTTGCAGTCTCATAATCCTGTTTTGGATTGGAAGTCTGTGTCTGTGGCCAGTTGGGGCTGCCAATGTGTTAATACCAACACTCCTGTTTTTTCTGCCTCCCCCCAGGCTCAGGATGTTCCTGACTTTTTGTTTGATTTTTCTGATGTGTTTAGCGAAAGTAAATCTGCATCCTTGCCTCCCCATAGGAGCTATGACTGCGCTATTGAATTAGTGCCGGGTAGTAAATTCCCTAAAGGTCGCCTTTTTAACTTGTCTGTACCTGAACATGACGCTATGCGGTCTTATATCAAGGAATCATTGGAGAAGGGTCATATCAGACCATCCTCTTCACCCTTAGGTGCCGGTTTTTTCTTTGTGGCCAAAAAAGATGGTTCATTAAGGCCGTGTATTGATTATCGTCTCTTGAACAATATTACTGTGAAATATCAATACCCGTTACCCTTGATTTCTGACCTGTTTTCCAGGGTGAAAAACGCTACTTGGTTTACCAAGCTTGACCTCAGGGGGGCGTATAACCTTATTCGCATTAAGCACGGGGATGAATGGAAGACGGCATTCAACACCCCTGAAGGGCATTTTGAGTACCTAGTGATGCCCTTTGGGCTCACTAATGCTCCTTCCGTCTTCCAGTCCTTCATGAATGACATTTTCAGGGATTTTGTGGACAAAGTTTCTGATTGTTTATTTGGATGATATCTTGATTTTTTCTAATGACTGGGACTCTCATGTGAAACATGTTCGAACTGTATTCCAGATTTTGAGAGAGAATGCTCTGTATGTGAAGGGATCAAAGTGTCTTTTTGGCGTACAGAAGATCTCATTTCTGGGATTCATTTTGTCCCCATCTGTTATTGAAATGGACCCGGTCAAGGTTCAGGCCATCTGTGATTGGGTCCAACCTACTTCATTAAAGGCTCTTCAGAGATTTTTGGGTTTTGCCAATTTTTATCGTAAATTTATTGGTAATTTCTCGTTATTGTTAAACCATTAACTGATTTGACCAGAAAGGGTTCTGATGTGGTGAATTGGCCTCCTGAGGCAGTCTCTGCGTTTCAGGAACTTAAGCAGAGATTCACTTCTGCTCCTGTTCTACGGCAGCCTGATGTTTCTCTGCCATTTCAGGTGGAGGTTGATGCCTCTGAAATTGGGGCAGGTGCCGTTTTGTCCCAAAAAGATCCAGAGACCTCTAAAAGTAACCCTTGTGCCTTTTTCTCTCGAAAATTTTCTCCTACTGAACGTAATTATGACGTGGGTAATCGGGAGTTATTGGCCATGAAGTGGGCTTTTGAAGAGTGGAGACATTGGCTGGAGGGAGCCAAACATCAGGTGGTGGTCCTTACGGACCATAAGAATCTGGTCTATCTGGAATCTGCCAAGCGACTCAATCCTAGACAGGCCAGGTGGGCCTTGTTTTTCACACGTTTTAATTTTGTGGTTTCCTTTCTTCCTGGCACTAAGAATGTTAAGGCGGATGCCCTCTCGAGGAGTTTCCTTGCGGACTCTCCTGAGTTATCTGATCCTCTGTTATTTTGAAAGGGGGGTGTAGTTCTTTCCGCCATCTCGCCCAATTTGAGACTTGCTCTGGAGGGGTGTCAGGAGGATAGGCCCGAGCGCTGCCCTGTTGGAAAATTGTTTGTCCCGGACCAATGGAAAAAGAGTGTGATGTCTGAGATTCATTGTTCCGCATTGGCTGGGCATCCCGGAATTTTTGGTACCAGAGACTTGGTTAGTCGGTCCTTTTGGTGGCCTACCTTGTCTCGCGATGTCAGGGAATTTGTGCAGTCCTGCGGGACTTGCTCTCGCTCCAAGCCTTGCTCTCGCTCTAGTGGTTTGTTGATGCCATTGCCTGTGCCCAAGAGACCATGGACCCATATCTCTATGGATTTCATTTCCGATCTTCCTGTTTCTCAGAGAATGACCACCATCTGGGTAATTTGTGATAGGTTTTCCAAATGATACATCTTGTGCCATTACCTAAGTTGCCTTCCTCCTCTGAATTGGTGCCGTTGTTCCTTCAGCACGTGGTTCGTTTACACGGCATTCCTGAGAACATTGTGTCTGACAGAGGAGTCCAGTTTGTTTCCAGATTTTGGAGGACTTTTTGTTCTAAACTGGGTGTTCAATTGTCTTTCTCCTCGGCATTTCATCCTCAGACCAATGGTCAAACTGAGAGAACAAACCAGACATTGGAGACTTATCTAAGATGCTTTGTGTCTGCTGATCAGGATGACTGGGTCTCTTTTTTGCCTTTGGCTGAGTTTGCTCTTAATAATAGGGCTAGCTCTGCCACTTTGATGTCTCCGTTTTTCTGTAATTCTGGGTTTCACCCTCGATTTTCTTCAGGACAGACGGAGGCTTCTGTCTGTCCAGGTGTTGACTCTGTTGTGAGCGTATGCAACAGATTTGGGACCAGGTAGTGGAGAGGTTGTCCCTCTCTCAGGAGAAGGCCCAGCGGTTTGCTAACCGGCATAGGACTGATGGTCCTCGGTTTAAAGTGGGGGACTTGGTCTGGTTGTCCTCAAAGAATATTCCTATGAGAGTAGCATCTCCTAAATTTAAGCCTAGGTTCATTGGACCTTATAAGATCATGGAGATTATTAATCCTGTTTCTTTTCGTTTGCTTCTTCCAGGGACATTTAAGATCCATAACGTGTTCCACAAGTCCTTGTTGAAGAGGTTTGTTGAGCCAGTGGTTCCTGCTGCTGTGCCTCCTGACCCTGTTTTGGTTGAGGGCAATCTGGAGTATGTGGTTGAGAAAATATTGGATTCTCGTTTTTCTAGACGAAACTCCAGTATTTGGTTAAATGGAGAGGTTATGGTCAGGAAGACAATTCTTGGGTGTTTGCTTCGGACATCCATGCTAGGAGACTTATCCGTGCGTATCATAGAACTCATCCTGACCGACCTGGTTGCTCAAATGAGGGTTCGGTGACCCCTCCTCAAGGGGGGGGTACTGTTGTGAATGGGTTTGAGATGAGTTCTGAGCAGAGGCTCCCTCTGGTGGTTACAAGCGGTGCTAGTGAAGATTGTGAGGACTGGGAATCAGGTGTTACTGACTGGTCTTATATAAGGGATCATTTTCCCATCAGGGTTGCCGGTGATCAATTGTTCTGGTCTGAATCCTTCATTCCAGTTTCCCTTGTAGCCTGCTGTGTCGTGTCTGCATCTCCTGCTACAGATAAGACATTTTCTTCTTTTGTGTTTTTGCTATATTTTTGCATTTTGTCCTGCACTTCTTGGGG
The DNA here is from genome assembly GCA_033576555.1 of Oophaga sylvatica. Classification (NCBI taxonomy): domain Eukaryota; kingdom Metazoa; phylum Chordata; class Amphibia; order Anura; family Dendrobatidae; genus Oophaga; species Oophaga sylvatica. The sequence goes on from JARQOD010011607.1 coordinate 9,617, forward strand.
GCCTTCGGGTCCCCTCCGGGGGCTTTGCCCTCTCAGTTTAGTCAGCCACTGGTTTTGTTACTTTTGCTTTTTCCAGTTTTTTCAGTGGCTGCTGTTTTGATTTTGTTACACCAGAGAACTAATTTAGGTGGTAGAGGTCGTGTGATCTCAGGTGATTTTGAAATTAGTAGAGTTGGTGTTTTTCAGGGTTTTCTGGGATTGCAGTAAGTACCCTTCCTGTCCTTTTCTATTTAGATAGTTTGGGCCCCAGCGTTTGCTCATACTATTTTCTTTCTGTGTCAGTATTTCCTCTTGTCTAACCGCCATTACATGTTTGGGGGCTTTCTATTATCTTTGGGGTTCTGCTCCGGGGCAGATAGCTTTCCTATTTCTATCTTTAGGTGTAGTTAGTTTCTCAGGCTGTGACGAGGCGTCTAGGACCAACGTAGGAAGCTCCACGGCTGCCTCTAGTTGTGGTGGTTAGTCAGGGTACTGCAATCTCTAGATTCCAACTGCTCTGGTGTATTGCCTTTTTTACCTGCACTCCTCAGCTACGTAAAACAATTCATTTACCCACTGCGTAGACGAAGTAAGAAGGCGTGCTCTTCGTGGGTGTACACTCACTCAGTGGCGCGAAAACGATGGCCGACCACTCTAAATGGTACTGCAATGTAAGATCGTGCCCACAGCTCTTGAGTTCCGCCTCCTCATCCTCCTCAGTGTGCGGAAACTAACACGAAGGTCCCGCCTCACTACAAAAGAGGGGCCCTCTCCAGATGCTAATGACACATGTGACTTGGCAGAGATGGCTAATGGACACGAGCAGAAGTGTGAAGGGATGGAGCAGTCAGAGCTCTCCCCCCACGGAAGCGACCCGATCGCCACGGAACCACCGTTGGGCACCCGGCCTGGAAACCCTCCTACGCTGCAAGAAGCGGAGGATACCCTAAGAGGCCTGGCCCGGCACCGGGAGGAGGTCGCCAGGATGGAAGCCAGCTGGCGTGCCCTAAAACTAAACTTGGAGCGGCGCCAATCCCTCTTACCTGAAGTGTCTGTACCGGAAGGTGAGGCACCCGTTCTAGTAGAGGAGTCCGTGCGGGCATCCCAGCCCTTGCAATGTGATCCGGTTGACGTTGTCGCAGTGGAGGCACCCGTTCCTGCAAAAAACCTGCACCGGCAGCACCCAGATCCCGCTGTCTGCCCCCGTCGCTGAGACAGAAGAAGCGACACCCGTCCTCATGGAGGAGGCCGCGCAGGCACCAGAGGTCTACCTGTCTGTACCGGAGCCCCGACTGTCATCTGTTCCAGAGCCGGCTGCTTCCTCCGCAGGTGAGCGCCGCCAGGACTGTGGGCGCCAGGAGAGCTGCCGCAAACCGGACATCGTAAGCTGCAGTTTGATGGTGGAGACATGGAGATGCTGGTGGAGGAGAATTACAACCGGCGTCAGGAGGAAGAGTGGAGACGTGGAGAGGAGAAGCGAGCGACAAAGGGAGCAGCGGAATCCCAGAAGCTTCGCAACGTCAATCGAGAAGGACCGGGCAGATAAGGACCGGATGAGAAAAGATAAAGGAACCCTGAGGGAGCCGCGGCGTAAGGGTGCAGTACGGAGCTTTAAATTGAAAGTGGTTGGGGCTTCATCCAGGAGCCTGGACTTTATTTAGAAGTGTTTGTGACCGGCGGGACGTGGAGACTCACCTCCCAGAAGGACACCCGGGGAGGGACCTGTTGCCAGGAGACTTGGTACTTACACCCGACACTGGGGTTACAATGGATGGTATGCCCTAAATGTCACCAGGTGCGACCCCGGTCCCCAGAGTGTCAGGAACCTGTGAGACCCTCGGAGCCTTCAGCCTCCCACATCCAGGCCTCTGCACAAGTGCCCACCCCACGCCGTAAATCTCCCCAGCCTCCCTCAGTGGTCTCCTCAGCAGCCCCAGCTATGGACATGATAATGATAGCTGGCCCGTACCCGGCGCCTGTTAGGCCCCCTGGGGTTCGTCAGTCCGGGACATAGGGCTCCAGACCCGGAGGGAGATGAAAGAGGTGGCCACACAGACACAGATAGCGGGTCACGACTTGACTGTACAGGCCACACGACGTCATCAGGTCCTGGTGGTCCTTGGTGTCTCGGATGTTTGGCAAGCATCAGAAGAGTACCAGGTGGTACCTGGAACACCCCTGCCAAAGAATTATAAATAACCCGGACAGGGTCCCTGTATGTAAATAGTTAAATTGTTGATGTACCCGGACGGGTGAATGTTCATAAAAAAGTTTTTAATTTAATAAAAAAAACAACACAGTTTTCATTACTTTTATTACAGTCTCATCCTGTGACGCCATCGATCTCCTGTAAAAAAATGAAAAAAAAAAAAAAACAGCAGTATACCACCTGTCCGACGCAGTCATAGTAACAGTGTCCCACGACGATCCAGCTCTGCTACATCAGAATGACATCAGAGGCAGGCAGGCAGAGCCTGTCATCCCGGCGCAGCACAGCTGATTACCTGCTTCCCCGGCGGTGACGTCATCGGACTGGTTTACGGCCGGGATTACCCTGCAGTCACTGCAGTTATCGCGAAAAACTGCATGTGACCGCCAGGGAGAAGATAATGGCGGCCATCAAGCAGTCCAGGACGTGACCGCCGGAGATCTTCTGCCAGGTAAGTGCCGCTGACTCCTGACAGACCCGACCGACGGACACTCACAGTGACAGTGACAAATCCGATTCCGGTATCCGATATGACGAAAATATCGGTACTCGGAATCGAAAGCCCGATACAGCTAATATCGGCCGATACCCGATATTTGCAGTATCGTATCGCTCAACACTATCCTAGACGCCTCATCACAGCCTGAGAGATAACTACACCTAAAGGCAGAAAGATGAAAGCTATCTGCCCCGGAGCAGATCCCCAAAGAAAATAGGAAGCCCCCAAACATATAATGGCGGTTAGACAAGATGAAAATACAAACATAGGCAGAAAATAGACTGAGCAAACGCTGGGGCCACAAGCTGACTAAATAGGATAGGACAGGATAGATTACTTTCTGCAACCCAGAAAACCCTACAAAAATCCAACAATTCTGATTACAAAAATACTGAGATCACACGATCTCGCCACCCTCTAAATCAGATCTCAGTATGAACAAAAACCAAGCCGCAGCCGCTGAAAAAACAGGAAAAAGCAAATGAGCAAATAACAGTGGCTGCAGAAAAACTGTGAGGAGCTCAGGCCCCAGGAGGGGACCTGGCTGACCTCCACAAAAGTGCAGAAAACAATGCAAAAAGCAAGCACAAAAAGAAAAGCAAAAAATATCTTATCTGAAAGCAGGAGATGCAGGCAGGACTCCAGCAAACTTCCAAATGAACCAGGAACCACAATTGAGACAAGAACAATTGATCACCGGCAACCATCATGGGAGGGAACCTCCCTTATATCAGACCAGTCCGTGATTCCAGATTGCCACTCCTCGCTGAAAGGTTCAGTACTGTCTGTAACCACCAGAGGGAGTCTCTGCTCAGAACCCATCTCTACCAAATTCATAACACAGTCTTGTTTACTGATGAGTGTCGAACAACCCTGGATGATCCAGATGGATGGAGTAGTGGATGGGCACCATGTCCCAACAAGGCTGCGACGTCAGCAAGGAGGTGGAGGAGTCATGTTTTGGGCCGGAATCAAGGGTAAACAGCTGGTAGGACCCTTCAAGGTTCCTGAAGGTGTGAAAATGACCTCTGCAAAGTATATAGAGTTTCTCATTGACAACTTTCTTCCATGGATAAAAAGCAGAAACGTGCCTTCAGGAGCAAAATCATCTTCATGCATGACAATGCACCATCTCATGCTACAAAGAATACCTCTGAGCAATTGGCTGTTATGGGCATAAAAGGAGATAAACTCATGGTGTGGCCACCATCTTCCCCTGACCTCAACCCTATAGAGAACCTTTGGAGTATCATCAAGCAAAAGATCTATGAGGGTGGGAGGCAGTTCACATCAAAACAGCAGATCTGAGAGGCTATTCTGACTTCATGCAAAGAAATACAAGCAGAAACTCTCCAAAAACTCACAAGTTCAATGGATGCAAGAATTGTGAAGGTGATATCAAAGAAGGGTTCCTATGTTAACATGTAACTTGGCCTGTTAGGATGTTTTAGAGTTAAATAGCTTTTTTGTTCAGTGAATGTGACCTCCTAATGCTGCAAATTCAACAAATGAGCATTTTCAGTTCTTTAAAACATATCAAATGTTTAGAAATTCTACTGTGCTTAATAATTTGGAACAGTGCATTTTGAGCTTTTATTCATTTTGGATATTATACTGTTATCATTGGGAAGTAGCTTCGATAAAATTCGATGTATACTCTAACGGGTGATGACTTTTATTAGACTAACTGTCATTTGCACTGACCACTTAGGAAAATCAGAGAAAAATATAATTTGCATAATAATTTGGAACATGGTTAAATAGATAGATAGATGGATAAAATGTGTATATCTTTACCTTTTCCCTTGGCTATACATTTTCACAATGTTAGAGTTTGCGGATCGCACCAAATATAAGTTATGATAAGGTGCGATCGCAACCCGGGGTCCACTGTGCGGTGATGGAGGAACCGCAGCTAGTAAACTATGGTGGAACGTAACTGCGAGCAAGCACTGTAATCAAAAGTTAAACATCACTCGGTGTGAACAGAGTGCTAAGTAACTAATTCTGTTACTCCACAGAGCAGCACACAGAGATCCAGTAGCTCTCATGGCCAATAGCTCCCTGTCCCCGATGGAATAATTCTTCTCCGCTGGTGAGAAAGACTTAGAGAGGAAGAAGCAGGGCCGTTTCCGACCATTAGCATCCTTCTGGTACAACACAGCTCCCCCACCGACAAAAGCGTTATCGACCTCCAGAATAAAGTGCTTAGCCACATCTGTCCGATGTAACACAGGAGCCCTAGCGAAATGGGACTTTAAGGAGACAGAGGCCTCAGAGACCTCCTTAGACCATAACTTAGGGTTAGCTGAGCTCCCTTCTTGATGAGAGCTACCAAGGGAGCCGCCAGAGTAGAGAAGTGGGAATGAAATGGCGGTAGTAGTTAATAAATCCAATAAAGCGCTACACCGCTTTAAGGGAATGTGGCTCCTGCCAGTTCAACACCAATTCCACCTTGGCAGGATCCATAGCCAAACCCTTGACATAGAGAGAGTTGGCACGCAAGAGTTCAAAGACTCTGGCAACATCTCTACGATGAGCATCCAGATCGTGAGCGAAAATAAGGATGTAATCCAAATAGACGACTACCGAAAAGAATAACATCTCCGAAAGATGTCATTGACGAAGTCCTGGAAGACAGCAGGAGCATTATAGAGACCAAATGGCATTACCAAGTATTCGCAATGCCTGTCCCATGTGTTAAAGGCAGTCTTCCATTCATCACCCTCTCGAATACGTATTAGATTATAGGCGCCACTCAGATCTAATTTGGTAAATATCCTCGCACCCCGCAGTCTGTTGAAAAGCTCAAAGATAAGTGGCAGAGGATATTTATTTTTAATGGTGATGGCATTGAGACCCCTATAATCTATGCAAGCACAGAGTTCCCCGTTCTTCTTTTGGATGAAGAAGAACCCAGCTCCAGCAGGAGACACTGACTTCCTAATAAATCCACTCGCCAGATTCTCCTTAATATACTGAAACATCGCCTCAGTCTCCAGGAGTGACAATGGGTAAACACGCCCATGATGGGGCTCTGCCCCCGGTATGAGGTCAATTGGTCAATCATAGGGACCATGAGGAGGAAGAGTCTCTGTGGCCTTTTTAGAGAATACGTCCGCAAACTGCCAGTAGTGCTTGGGAAGCGAGGTTAGATCTGCTGGAACCTAGGATGACCCAACCAGGACTTTGGCCTTGAGACACTGTCCATCGCATGACCTACTCCATCCCTGTATACTCTCAGTAGCCCAATCAATATGGGGTGAATGGTGACAAAACCAAGGCATACCCAGCAACACCTCATCAATACCCTCGGGGATGACCAGCAAGGAGATTAACTACTGATGTTTTGGAGAAAACTCGGGGTAATAGGAATGGTCTGATGGTTGATTTGGTAGGGTAGTGCAGAGCCATTAACCACTCAGATGGTAACGGGTTTAGAGAGCATCTCTAGGGGTATTGAGTGGCATTGGGCGAAGGAAGAGGACATGAAATTACCCTCTGCCTTGGAGTCCATGCAAGCCTCTTCAATGAGTGAGGTCGACCCATAAGACAGTGTCACCATAAATGTTAATTTGGAGGACACCTCCGACGAATTTGGAGCACCGCCTCCAATAACTACTAGAGACAGACGTTCTCCCTGATGCTTGGAGCATCTGTGGGTGACATGACCAGCCTGCCCAGAAACCTGACAAACTGGAGATGGACGTACGGGACAGGATTTAGCCACCGCCTGATGACCCTCCAGAGGATCCCTCAGTACATTAGTACGAGTCGGAGACCCCAAAGGATTGGCAAAATTAGGTACCAACCGAATCCTTTGCCTACACTGTGCTCATTCCAACCTTCGTTCGGCATACGGAAGGTCTATATGAGTGAATATACAGTAGATATTAAATCCTCCAGTGTAGTTGGGATCTCCCTAGTGGCCAGAGCATCCTTAAAGTGTTCTGCAAGACTCCTCCAGAACAACAGGATTAAGACCTTATCTGGCCACTCCAGCTCGGGAGCTATGTCCGAAACCGTAGATCAAACTGGCTGGTCGGAATAGAGCCCTGCATCAAGGCCAGGAGTTGGAGTGCGACATCATGGGTAACCTGGGACTCTAGAAAGACCTCTTTCTGAGCGCTCAAAAAATGAGAGATTCTCCGAACCACCAGTTCCCTGCATTCCCATAATGGCATAGTCCACTCCAACACTCTGTCGGTCAAAAGAGAGACCATAAAACCCACTTTGGCCAGTTCAGTCGAGAAACGTGAACTCAGTCACTCCAGATGGATCGAGAACTGTGTCATGAATCCACTGCAAGCCTTGTTATCCCCAGAAAACTTAATGGGGAGTGGGAAGTGTGGAAAAAGCGGAACAAGAGTCGCAGCTGAAACCCTGATAGCGGATTCACTGGCTGCCTGCGCTGCTACTGCGGATTTATCCACAGCTGAAGTTGTATGCTCTAACGTGGACAAACAGCTCTCTAGCTGCTGGATATTCCACGGTAGCTGCTGGTCGTCCGCCATTGCTAGCCAGACCCTGACACTAAGATACTGTTAGGGTTTGCAGATCGCACCAAATATAAATTATGATAAGGTGCAATCGCAACCCACGGTCCACCGTGCGGTGATGGAAGAACCGCAGCTAGTAAACAATGGCGTAGCATAGCTGCAAGCAAGCACCGTAATCACACCGAGTTAAACGTCACTCAGTGTGAACAGAGTGCTAAGTAACTGACTCTGTTGCTTCACAGAGCAACACACAGAGAACACTCTGTTATGCCCTGTTTGACGGCACAGGGGCATAGTAGGAATTACGCTAGTTGGGGACGCTATGACTCATCCCCCACTGGTGGTGCTGGTGATTGAGCCTGCCCTGTTACACAGTTTGTGTAACTAGTACATGCGACAAAGCCGCCCATTGCAGGTGCTAAGCTCAAGCGGAAACTCCCACCCTACAATGCCTGTCTAAACACGCTTTCAAAGCTAATAGCAGGACACGTGCACACAGGGTGGTAATGCTTCCACCAACACACCAAACACAAATTATCTTAGTGCACTGACGCGCATGCCAGAGGACCTTTTATCCACTCCTTTTCAAGTCCAGTCTGATAGGACCTTGCTTGAGGATCAATGCCGAACTGCCAAGTCACCTGAGCAGCTGACGACCGACCGCCAATGAGAGGTCGCCTCACGAGCATGCTCAGTTAAATGATTTCTTGACTCAGACTCAGAACAGTCTGTTCGCCGCTGACTATTGCTTGTTACTATAGCTTTGGCTGGAGAGCCAGCAGTAACGAAGAAAACAGCATGAGTCTGAGCAGCATCCACTGCGGCTGAAGCTGAATGGGAAAACACAGCAGATGACACAGCTTGGGATCCACCCTGTGCAGTGGGAAAAAGAAAAACAAATAATGTTAATTTTGGGATACTCTGCCATGAGGTGATTATGATTTGCAGTGGGGAAAATACGTATTTGATACACTGATGGTTTTGGAAGTTTTCCCATCTACAAAGAATGGAGAGGTCTGTAATTTTTATCGTAGGTACACTTCAACTGTGAGACTCAATAAAAAAATCCAGGCAATCTCATTGTATGATTTTTAAATAATTAAATTGCTTGTTTTGCATAAAATAAGTATTTGATACATAAAATAATAATAATAGAACTTAATATTTCATACAGAAACCTTTACAATTACAGAGGTAACACATTTTCTGTACCTCTTGACCAAGTTTGCACACACTGCAGCAAGGATTATAGCCCTCTCCTCCATACAGATCTTCTCTAGGTCTTTCAGATTTCAGGGCTGTCAATGGACAACACTGAGTTTCAGCTCCAGCCAAAGATTTCATATTGGGCTCAGGTCTGGAGACTGGCTAGGCCACTCCAGGACCTTGAAATGCTTCTTACGGAGCCACTCCCGAGTTCCCATGGGTGTGTTTTTTGAGTCATTGTCTTGCTGGAAGACTCCACAATGACCCATCTTCAATGCTCTTACTGAGGGACGGAGGTTTTATCCAAAACCTCGCAATACATGACCATATCGATCCTCCCATCAATAAGGTGCACTAGTCCTGTCCCCTTTGCAGAAAAGCACCCCCAAATTATGTTTCTCCCACCATGGTTGGGATGGTGTTCTTGGGGTTGTTCTCATCCTTTGTCTTCCTTCCAACACCTCCAATGGAGTTTGTAGCGAAAATGTTCAATTTTGGTCTCATCTGACCACATGATCCTCTCCCATGCTTCTTCTGGATCATCCAGATGGTCATGAGTGAACTTCAAACATGCCTGGACATGTGCTTGTATGAACAAGGGGACCTTGCTTGCCCTGCAGGATTTTAATCCAAGACGGTGTAGTGTGTTACTAATGGTAATATTCGCGACAATGGTCTCAGCTCTCTTCAGGTCATTGACCAGGTGCTCCCATGTAGTTCAGGGCTGATTTCTGTCCTTTCTCAGAATCAACCTTACTCTACAAGGCAAGATCATGCATGGAGCCCCAGACCGAGGAAGATTGACAGACATCTTGTGTTTCTTCTATTTTCTAACAATTGTAACAACAGTTGTTGCCTTGTTGCCAAGCTGCTTGTCTATTGTCCTGTGGTCCATCCCAGCCTTGTGCAGGTCTACAATTTTGTCCCTGGTGTCCTTAGACAGCTCTTTGGTCTTGGCCATGGTGGAGAGGTTGGAGTGTGATTGATTGAGTGGGTGGACAGGTGTGTTTCGAACAGGAGAATAAATTAATACAGATAATGAGTAGAGATGGGTGGACACTTGGATGTTTGGGTCCGGCAGGTTCAGCTGAATAGTTGATATAAGTTTGGGTTCGGGTACCAGAACAGTACCCGGACCATAACCTGATTCTGAACCCCATTTTCTTGAATGGGGGGGCCCAAACATCCAGTGTTTGCCATGCTGTCATGTGCAACTCGACAAACACTGCTTCTGATCGGCGGTGAAGTCATCACCGCCAGTCAGAGAGCCGCGGTTCCCTCACTGTCAAAATACAGCATGAGCCAACAGCTGTGATCAGAGGTATAAAGTTCACTTCCTGTCACTGGTGTTAGCTGATGGAACTACCGCTCTCATCAGCTGACAACTGTTGCCTCTCATAACAGTAAGCAGCGGAAGAATCCTGCGCCAAACACAGTGTATGTTGATTTTTCCTGAACAGGTGGATCCTCGCGACAACATGGACTGTGCTGTATGTTATGTTTTGTATTTCATTAGGCCAGACAGTCCTTGTTTATTTTTGCTAACTGCACTGTCTTTTGAAGTTTTCCTAATAAACCAATGCGATACTTAAAGAGACAGTGTTCCATTGACTACCTCTGTGTGCAGCTGAGTGAGCCGATCTACCACAGTGTGTATATATATATATATATATATGTATATATATATATATATATATATATATATACATATATTACTGTTTGGAATATGTGTCCCTCATCATGATATATATACAGTATATATATAAATATCCCATTCATCCTGTTATGTACAGCTGTGTGAAAAAGTAAGGAAATATAAATCCAAACTTATAGGGCCCTGTGTGAAAAAGTGATTGCGCTAACCACTTTAAAACATAAATTAACTGTGGTTTATTGCATTTTTGGGAAGCAGAGGTAAAATTCCCTAGCCACGCGCAGGTCTGATTACTGTCACACCTGTTATTAATTAAGAAGTCACTTAAATAGCACTGTAAGGTTCTGTGTACATGTTCCTGAAACTCAGTTTGTTCGTCAGCCATTTTACTTTCTGTCTTGCTGCAGCTATCTTGCCCTCAGTCAAAATGGAGTTTCCAGCTTGCATGTTCCCGCCCTGATTCTCTCCTTTTGCTTCTTAAGCAGCCACAGCTGAGCAATCAGTGCTTCAGAATCTAGCCTGCAGTGAACCTGTGACCTGACTCCTAAAGCCTTGGACCTTGTACTCCAGCTATTCGTACTGAGGAACTCTGAAGCACTTGTGGACTCTGAACCCTGCTCTTTGAAAGACCTACGTTTGCATGGACTTACGGTAACAGAGAAGAAGATCCTGAACCTGTTGTGGAGAGTGATTGCTGAGCTTAGATTACTCTGGCCTGCTGTGTCTCCTGCTTCTGTGTCTGCAAACTGTGTGACTATTTTTGCCAACTTGTATGAAGTAATACAAGACTTTCTATATCAAACCTGTGTCTCATGTATTTTCATCGCACCCAAGCACAAGACGCTATATGAACTGTACTACATACATTACAAGATTCTGAAGCCAAAACGTTAGTGTCTGCTGGGTCTGGAAAGGCTGTGTCTGCTGTAACTGTGGATATCGGATGTCCGGTTGTACTTTCTGTGATGACAGTGGTTGTGACTTCTCACAACCATTCCAGGTGAGCAATTCCCTTAAGTGTTTTTTTTTTTCTGCAGTGTTACCACAGGTAAACACTATTGTTTTTTTTTTTTTCTTCTTTCTCTTTTTTGTCTGCTATAACTGTGGATATCAGATGTCCGGGTGAACTTTCTGTGATGATAGTGGTTGTGACTTCTCACAACCATTCCAGGTGAGCAGTTCCCTTAATTTTTTTTTTCTCTCTGCAGTGTTACCACAGGTAAACACTATTGTTTTTTTTTTTTTTTTCCTCTCCTCTTCTTCCAGTACTCCTGTCTTAAAAGATCTGGAAAATGGAGGCCCGCATAAAGGAACTTTGCGGAGTGACTGATAATATCCTTGCAGATTTGCAGAATATAAAGACCCGTTTTTCAAGCCTACAGGACCTCACTAATCACAATTTGCAAGTGTTTGGACAGACTGCCCAGGATTTGCGAGCCAGGATTGAGGTTCTAGAAGAGCGAGTCCAGGCTCCTGCCGTAGCCCCGAGTTCTGGGATTCCCAAGTTGCCCCCTTTTCGCTTTGGCGGTGAACGTGAGAAATTCAGGGGATTTATTAATCAATGCAATCTTTTTTTTTCTGCACATGCTTCACAATTTCCCACTGAACGATCTAAGGTGCTTACTATAATTATGTTGCTTACCAACAAGGCTTTGATGTGGGCAAACCCTCTGATTGAGACTGAGGATGATTGTTTGAATCACCTTGATGCTTTTATTTCAGCCATGGGGCAGGTGTTTGATGACCCCAATCGAGGTGCAACAGCTGAAGCAGCCATGTTAGCTTTGCGCCAAGGTAAGCACTCGGTAGCTGAATATGCCTTGGATTTCAGGAGATGGGCCCTTGATACCACCTGGGACAGTTCCGCCAAAAAATCTATTTTTCGAAAGGGGTTATCTCCACTGATTAAGGATGAACTTGCTCGTGCCGACCCTCCTACTGCGTTAGGTGACTTTATTAACTACTGCATCCGTATTGATACTCGTCTGACTGAACGCAGGCAAGAGAGATGGTTCGAAAGCAATCGCACTAACCTTTTCCTATCTTCCTCTCCAGCTAAGGAACCTTTGAGTAGGATTACACGGGAACCTGAACCTGAACCCATGCAGGTAGACTCTTTACAACGACGGGTTAGTGATGCACGCAAGGAACATCGTTTTAAGGAGAATCTATGTTTCTATTGTGGTAAGTCAGGGCACTTCATTATAAACTGCCCCAGCCGTTCTCGTAAGACTACTGCAGCACTCATTCATTGTGAGTGTTGCGAGAGGGATCTGTCAGGTCCGAGCCTCAGGCTCCAGAGAGATCTGCAGCAACAGATCTTGATTTCTCGGACTTAAACTCCGTTACCTCTGAGGACGTTGACTGTGTAAACGCTGCCATTTTTCAAGTTTCCTCAGCGGTGTCCCAGCTGAGTTGTAAGAAAAACAATTCTCATTGCTTTCTTTCCATCAAACTCTGGGTTGACTCAGCTTGGGTGTCTAGCTCTGCTATGATCGACTCAGGGCAAGTGGAAATTTTATGGATGTCTCCTTTGCTCTGAAACAGGGGATACGTTCAGTGAAGAAGGCTACTCCAGTACAGATGGAAACTGTGGATGGCTCCCTGCTGACCTCTGGACCAGTGGATCAGGAAACAGAGCCTTTGAGGGTTCTTATGGGTAAAGATCATCAAGAGAAACTGTCCTTTATGCTTATCTCTTCTCCCCACTTTCCCATTATTCTAGGGCTACCATGGCTGCAGGCTCAGAATCCTACCATTAACTGGGAGACCAAGGAATTACACTTTCCAGAGAAACAGATGAGTCCAAAAGTTTCAGCTTGCTCTGTTCCTAAAGGAACCATGTCAGTCCCTGAACTACCAGCTGTATACCAGGACTATGTGGATTTATGTGACAAGAAGAACGCTGACCAGCTTCCTCCTCACCGTCCATATGATTGTCCAATTGAATTATTGCCTGGAGCAGAGATACCTTTTGGTAAGATCTACCCCCTGGCGGGGCCCGAGCTAAAGGCTTTAAAGGATTACATAGATGAAAATCTAGCCAAGGGCTTCATACGCCCCTCTTCATCTCCTGCAGGTGCACCCATCTTCTTTGTAAAGAAGAAAGATGGATCTCTGAGACC
>JARQOD010011608.1:0-22780 GCA_033576555.1 Oophaga sylvatica
TTTTACTTGGCTGGTTAACAAAAATAGGGGGATCCCCACGCCGTTTTTTTTTCGAGGGGATCCCCTATTTTTGTTAACCAGCCAAGCTAAGCAGACTGCTGTGGCCTGGTATTATCAGGCTGGCAAGGTCCATGGATATTGGATCCTTACCAGCCTGAAAAACCAGGCCTCAGCGGTCTGCTTCATCTGGCTGGTTAACAAAAATAGGGGGGACCCCACGCCAATTTTTTTCGAGGGGATCCCCTATTTTTGTTAATCAGCCAAGACATGCAGACTGCTGTGGCCTGGTATTATCAGGCTGGCAAGGTCCATGGATCTTGGCTCCTTAACAGCCTGAAAATCCAGGCCTCAGCGGTCTGCTTCATCTGGCTGGTTAACAAAAATAGGGGGGACCCCACGCCAATTTTTTTCGAGGGGATCCCCTATTTTTGTTAATCAGCCAAGATATGCAGACTGCTGTGGCCTAGTATTATCAGGCTGGCAAGGTCCATGGATCTTGGCTCCTTAACAGCCTGAAAATCCAGGCCTCAGCGGTCTGCTTCATCTGGCTGGTTAACAAAAATAGGGGGGACCCCACGCCATTTTTTTTTCGAAGGGAACCCCTATTTTTGTTAATCAGTTCCCTCTGACGTCACTGATTGTGTCCCTGGCTGACCTGAAGTGAAAGTGGAAAGCAATCAATTAAGCTTTCCACTTAAGGGCCCGTCTCACATAGCGATATCGCTACCGAGATCGCTGCTGAGTCACTAGTTTTGTGACGCAGCAGCGAGCTCACCAGCGATATCGCTGTGTGTGACATTCAGCGACGATCAGCCCCCCTGCCGGGTATCGCTGATCGTCGCTGAAATGTCAGGACCTTTTTTTGATCGCTGGTTTCCCGCTGACAGGCACACATCGCTGCGTGTGACAGGCGGGAGACCAGCGATCCGCTGGTAACCAAGGTACACAGCGGGTTTCCAGGCGCGGGGCTGTGCCTAGAAACCCGCTGTGTACCTTGGATACCAGCGCCCTGATGCAGGGAGCTGGTATCCAAGGTACACAGCGGGTTTCCAAGCGCTGCGCGGTGCCTGGAAACCCGCTGTGTACCTCGGTTACCAGCGGATCGCTGGTCTCCCGCCTGTCACACGCAGCGATGCGTGCCTGTCAGAGGGAAACCAGCGATCAAAAAAAGGTCCTGACATTTCTGCGACGATCAGCGATACCCGGCAGGGGGGCTGATCGTCGCTGAATGTCACACACAGCGATATCGCTGGTGAGCTCGCTGCTGCGTCACAAAACTAGTGACTCAGCAGCGATCTCGGTAGCGATATCGCTATGTGAGACGGGCCCTTAAGCGATGTTACCCGCAGTGTCGCTGTCCCAGATCGCTGCCTGTTTGGCAGCTCAGCAGCGATCATGTAGCGATACACCAGCGATCCTGACAAGTGCATATCGTTGTCGGGATCGCTGGTGTATCGTTATGTGACACCCAGCCTTTACTCTCCTGTCAGGCAGGAGAGGAACTCATTCATTTGGGGTTTACTGTGAGGCTGCAGCATTAGCTGCGGTCCCTGCAGTAAACATTAACCCTTTCTGAAGGATTACACCGTGGGACCTGACTGTGCATGGGATAGGTAAGAATAATTTTGCTTTTTTATTTTATTTTTATTACAGGAAATGGTTTTTGCAGTAAAATAAAAGATGGTCAAAAACATGTGTCTTTATTTCATTAAAATGATTTTTAATTAAAGTGTGTGTGTTTTATTTTTATTTCATGCAATAGGATTAATAATTGATAGTTGTCTAATTGACAGCTCTCAATTATTAACCTGGCTTAAGGTCACCTTTCAATAGCAAGGTGGCTTTAACCCCATATTAACCCATTCGCCACCGCTACAGGGCAATGGGAATAGACGGGCAAAGTGCCAGAAAGGGCGAATCTAATTATAGATTTGTCTTTCCTGGGGTGTCTGGGGGCAGATGTTAGTAGCCGGGGGGGGGGCAAAAATAATGGTCCCTCTCTGGGCTATTATTATCTGCCCCCACTCACTGGCTTTGTCTGTCTGGTTGCGAAAATAGGGCGGGAGCCCACGCATTTTTTTTCAGCAATTTTACACCTCATATATATATATACATGTCATTGAATTTGTGACACATATATATATATATTTATATTTGTAGTTCATACACTTCTACATAGTATAATAGCCGCTAATTCAATTGCCGGCTTTTGTGAAAATGCAGAACCCGACATGAAATGACACTTGGTGTACATAGGGTTAACCATGTCTTTTCATGTCCTTTGCTATCTAATTTGCACAAACAATTAAATCAGACTATGTGTGCAAAATTTCACACCTGTAGGGGTTAATTAAAGGTGTAAATTCGTAGCAAAAAAGTCAGTTTTTTTTACAACGAATTTACACCTTTAATTAACCCCTACAGGTGTGAAATTTTGCACACATAGTCTGATTTAATTGTTTGTGCAAATCAGATAGCAAACGACATGAAAAGACATGGTTAACCCTATGTACACCAAGTGTCATTTCATGTCGGGTGCTTCTGTCTTTTCACTGAAGCCGACTTTACCCGGCAATTGAATCAGAGGATATTTTACTATGTAGAAGTGTATAAACTATACATATATGTATATATATATGTCACAATGACATGTATATATATATATATATGTATTCTATGTGTGTATATTTAGTGTTTACAAGGAAAGAATGGGGTTTTTTTAGTTGCGATATTTTGTTCCCATAGACTTACATGGGACTTCCGGTATCGGTATCGGGTATCGCCGATATTTTAGTGATATCGGCGATACCATTCCGATTCCGATACTTTAGGATATCGGAAAGTATCGCTCAACTCTAATGAAGACATGTTGTCAGTAGTTTATAGAATAAAAGAGCAATTTACATCATTTTACTCAAAAATATACCTATAAAGAGAAAAATTGGACAAACTGAAAATTTTACAGTAGTCTCTTAATTTTTGCCAGCGCTGTATACGGTGTATATATATATACGTATATAAACTGTATATATATATGTGTGTGTGTGTTTTGACAAATATTTCCATTGAAAATGATGTGTAAATGACAGATAAATGCTCTATGTAAAAGCTCATGTTAAAATCGTATTGCAATCGGATAGCAATCACACTGCATTCGGATATAAATTGGATGCTAGGTGCGAAAAATCGGTACTACTCGCGTGACCCTTGCATTACACTCATGCAACTCTCGGCAGGGAGACTTGGACCGATTTTTCATACTTTTAGTGTGACTCTTTTTTGCAAAAAATGCATACTAAGCCGCTCTACCAAACGTCAAGGTAAAATGGGTTACCTTGACGTTTGGTTGAGCGACTTGGTATGCATTTTTTGGTAAAAAACGTATCAACCAAATACCCTGTCTTTTTCATCATCTTTTTACTAGCAATTACTGTTTACTGTTACTTTTTTACAACATAGTATTTTTATACCTTTGTTTTACTGTGCTTTTCTGTGTTTCAGTCTTTTGGTGGTGTTTACACTGTACTACCGACTTGTTGACTGTTGCATGGCTCATGTGTTTCTATCTAATTGTGTTGTGTAATGTACTGTAGTATAATGTGATGCTCCCTTAATTTTTCATTACTGTAGTATAAAATGTGTTATTTAGCTCAGGGACAGAAGACTAAGGGTTAAACAGTTGTGAGGAGTTAAAAAGGGGATGTGCAAAGTCTCAGGGACTTAGGGAAGGGACTTCCTGCTCTTAGATCAGAGCCCAGGCAGGCTTGCCCAGGGTGAGACGAGTACCATAGTGAGGACAGATCATTCCCTGGTCGAGGGGATAACAGCTGCCCTAGGCCGACGGATGGCGTGGACAAACTCTGGATCTGAGGGATCGACCACAGAAAAAATACGGGGTTCGGGACCAGGACAGGAGCAGGTGACATGTAATATACAGAGGCTGTGAGAGCAGGTTGCAAGATGCAATGAGATATGAGAGGCAGAGCAAGGGTTAACAAGTTTACTTTAACAGTAGGTTACTCCACGCAGGAAGATGAAAGATTAAATGAGGGAGCAAAACAGTTAAATGAGTTAATAACCAGTTCCACTGCAAAGGTGGGGCAGAGTCAAAGAAGAAAAATGAATGAAATAACGGAAGTTCTTTGAATGTTAAACTTATCCTGTCAGCATGGAGGAGGTGTGATGGTGTGGGGGTGACACTGTTGGGGATTTATTCAAAATTGAAGCGGTGAGCGGTCCAGCTCACCCCAAACCATCTCGATTGGGTTCAGGTCTGGTGACTGTGGAGGCCAGGTCATCTGGCGTAGCACCCCAACACTCTCCTTCTTGGTCAAATAGCTCTTACACAGCCTGGAGGTGTGTTTGGGGTCATTGTCCTGTTGAAAAATAAATGATGGTCTAACTAAACGCAAACCGGAAGGAATAGCATGCTGCTGCAAGATGGTGTAGTAGCCATGCTGGTTCAGTATGACTTCAATGTTGATTAAATCCCCAACAGTGTCACCAGCAAAGCACCCCCACACCATCACACCTCCTCCTCCATGCTTCACGGTGGGAACCAGGCATGTAGAATCCATCCGTTCACCTTTTCTGCGTGCAAAGCAGTAATCAAAGCAAAAGGTGGCTACTTTGAAGAACCTAGAATATAAGACATATTTTCAGTTGTTTCACACTTTTTTGTAAAGTGTATTGTATAATTCTACATGTGTTAATTCATAGTTTTGATGCCTTCAGTGTGATTCTACAATATTCATAGCCATGAAAATACAGAAAATTCTTTGAATGAGAAGGTGTGTCCAAACTTTTGGCTTGTACTGTTCATTGTACATGCGTAAGTCCTTTAACCCCTTCACCCCCAAGGGTGGTTTGCACGTTAATGACCGGGCCAATTTTTACAATTCTGACCACTGTCTCTTTATGAGGTTATAATTCTGGAACGCTTCAACGGATCTTCGCGATGCTGAGATTGTTTTCTCGTGACATATTGTACTTCATGTTAGTGGTAAAATTTCTTCGATATAACTTGCGTTTATTTTTGAAAAAAACGCAAATATGGCGAAAATTTTTAAAATTTTGCAATTTTCAAACTTTGAATTTTTATTCCCTTAAAACAGAGAAATATATCACACAAAATAGTTAAGAAATAACATTTCCCACATGTCTACTTTACATCAGCACAATTTTGGAACCAAAATTTTTTTTTGTTAGGAAGTTATAAGGGTTAAAAGTTGACCAGCGATTTCTCATTTTTACAACAAAATTTACAAAGCCATTTTTTTTAGGGACCACCTCACATTTGAAGTCACTTTGAGGGGTCTATATGGCAGAAAATACCCAAAAGTGACACCATTCTAAAAACTGCACCCCTCAAGGTACTCAAAACCACATTCAAGAAGTTTATTAACCCTTCAGGTGCTTCACAGTAACTAAAGCAACGTGGAAGGAAAAAATGAATATTTTACTTTTTAGCCACAAAAATTATCTTTTACAAACTTTTTTTTTATTTTCACAAGGGTAAAAGGAGAAAATGGACAGATAAGGTTGTTATGCAATTTCTCCTGAGTACGCCAATACCCCATATGTGGGGGAAAACCACTGTTTGGGCACACGGCAGAGCTCGTAAGGGAAGGAGCGACGTTTGACTTTTTCAAACTAAAATTGGCTGGAATTTAGATTGGATGCCATGTCGCGTTTGGAGAGCCCCTGATGCGCCTAAACAGTGGAAACCCCCCACAAGTGACACCATTTTGGAAACTAGACCCCCTAAGGTACTTATCTAGATCTGTTGTGAGCACTTTGAACCCTCAAGTGTTTCACAAAAGTTTATAAAGCCTGGGTGTGAAAAAAAAAAAAAATCAATTTTCCACAAAAATGATTTTTTAGTCCCAAATTTTTGAATTTTCCCAAGGAAATTGGACCCCAAAAGTTGTTGTCCAATTTGTCCTGAGTACGCTGATACCCCATATGTGGGGGGGGGAAACTGTTTGGGCGCACGGCAGGGCTTGGAAAGGAAGTAGTAACGTTTTGGAATGCAGACGTTAATGGGGGTCATGTTCCGTTTGCAGTGCCCCAGATGAGCCTAAACAGTGGAAACCCCCCACAAGTGACCCCATTTTGGAAACTAGACCCCCTAAGGAACTTATCTAGATCTTTGGTGAGCACTTTGAACCCCCAAGTGCTTCACACAAGTTTATAATGCCCGGGCATGAAAATAAAAAATCCTATTTTTTTCCCACAAAAATTATCTTTTAGTCACTAATTTTTTATTTTCCCAAGGGTAACAGGAGAAATTGGACCACATAAGTTGTTGTACAATTTGTCCTGAGTACGCTGATACCCCATATGTGGGGGGGAACCACTGTTTGGGCGCACGGCAGAGCTCGGAATGGAAGGAGCACCATTTGACTTTTTCCAACCAAAATTGGCTGGAATTGAGTTTGGATGCCATGTTGCATTTGGAGAGCCCCTGATGTGCCTAAACAGTGGAAACCCCCCACAAATGACCCCATTTGGGAAACTAGACCCCCTAAGGAACTTATCTAGATTTTTGATGAGCAATTTGAACCCCCAAGTGCTCCACACAAGTTTATAACGTAGAGCCGTAAAATTTAAAAATCATATTTTTTCCACAAAAATGATCTTTTCACCCCAATTTTTATTTTTCCAAGGGTAACAAGACTCCAAAAGTTATTGTGCAATTTGTCCTGAGTGCGCTGATACCCCATATGTGGGGG
This sequence comes from Oophaga sylvatica, assembly GCA_033576555.1. Classification (NCBI taxonomy): domain Eukaryota; kingdom Metazoa; phylum Chordata; class Amphibia; order Anura; family Dendrobatidae; genus Oophaga; species Oophaga sylvatica. The sequence continues at coordinate 6,735 of JARQOD010011608.1, forward strand.
TAAACCACTGTTTGGGTGCATGGCAGAGTTTGGAAGGGAAGGAGCGCCGTCTGACTTTTTCAACGCAGAATTGGCTGGACGCCATGTCATGTTTGGAGAGCTCCTGATCGGCCTAAACAGTGGAAACCCCCATAAATGACACCATTTTGGAAACTAGACCCCTCAAGGAACTTATCTAGATGTGTGGTGAGAACTTTGAACCCCAGGTGTTTCACTAAAGTTTATAACGTACAGCCGTAAAATAAAAAATCTTTTTTTTTTTTTTTTTAACAAAAATGATTTTTTCGCCCCCAATATTTTATTTTCACAAGGGTAACAGGAGAAATTGGACCCCAAAAGTTGTTGTCCAATTTGTCCTGAGTACGCTGATACCCAATATGTGGGAGAAAACTACTGTATGGGCGCACGTCAGGGCTCGGAAGGGAAGTAGTGACGTTTTGGATTGCAGACTTTGATGGAATGGTCTGGGTGCGTCATGCCGCATTTGGAGAGCCCCTGATGCGCCTAAACAGTGGAAACCCCCCACAAGTGACCCCATTTTGGAAAATAGACCCCACAAGGAACTTATCTAGATGTGTGGTGAGCACTTTGAACCCCGAAGTGCTTCACAGAAGTTTATAACGCACAGCCGTAAAAATAAAAAATCTTTTTTTTCTTTTGCAAAAATTATTTTTTCGCCCCAATATTTTATTTTTACAAGGGTAACAGGAGAAATTGGACCCCAAAAGTTGTTGCCCAATTTGTCCTGAGTACGCTGATACCTAATATGTGGGAGAAAACTACTGTATGGGTACACGTTGGGGCTCGGAAGGGAAGTAGTGACGTTTTGGATTGCAGACTTTGATGGAATGGTCTGGGGGCGTCATGTCGCATTTGGAGAGCCCCTGATGCGCCTAAACAGTGGAAATCCCCAACAAGTGACCCCATTTTGGAAAATAGACCCCACAAGGAACTTATCTAGGTGTGTGGTGAGCGCTATGAAGCCCCAAGTGCTTCACAGAAGTTTATAATGTACAGCCGTAAAAACAAAAAAATATTTTTTTTTGTACAAAAATGATATTTTCGCCCCCAGTTTTTTATTTTCCCAAGGGTAACAGAAGAAATAGGACAAATTGCACAATAACCTCTTGGGGTCCAGAGTACGCTGATACCCCATATGTGGGGATAAACTACTGTTTGGACGCATGGCAGAGCTCAGAAGTGAAGGAGCACCGTTTGACTTTTTCAACGCAGAATTGGCTGGAATTGAGATCAGACGCCATGTCACATTTGGAGAGTCCCTGATGTGCCTAAACAGCGGAAACCCCCCAATTCTAACTCCAACCCTAACCCCAACACACCCCTAACCCTAGTCCCAACCCTAACCACAAACCTAACCCTAACACACCCCTAATCCCAACCCTAACCCTAATCCTAACTTTAGCGCCAACCCTAACCCTAACTTTAGCCGCAACCCTAACCCTAACCCTAATGGGAAAATGGAAATAAATACATTTTTTAATTTTATTATTTTTCCCTAACTAAGGGGGTGATAAAGGGGGTTTGATTTACTATTTATAGCGGGTTTTTATGATTGGCAGCTGTCACGCTAAAAGACGCTTTTTATTGCAAAAATAGTTTTTTGCATCGCCACATTTTGAGAGCTATAATTTTTGCATATTTTGGCCCACAGAGTCATGTGAGGTCTTATTTTTTGCGGTACGAGTTGACGTTTTTTATTTGTACCATTTTTGAGCAGGTGACATTTTTTGATCGCTTTTTATTTCGATTTTTGGGAGGTTAGAATGAACAAAAATCAGCAATTCATGAATTTCTTTTGGGGGGAGGCGTTTTTATTGTTCTGCGTGTGGTAAAATTGATAAAGCAGTTTTATTCTTCGGGTCAGTACGATTATGGCGATACCTCATTTATATCATTTTTTCATGTTTTGGCGCTTTTATAGAATAAAAACAATTTTATATAAAAAATAATTATTTTTGCATCGCTTTATTCTGCGAGCTATAACTTTTTTATTTTTTCGCTGATGATGCTGTATGGCGGCTCGTTTTTTGCGGGACAAGATGACGTTTTCAGCGGTACCATGTTTATTTATATCGGTCTTTTTGATCGCGCGTTATTCCACTTTTTGTTCGGCGGTATGATAAAGCATTGATTTTTTGCTTCGTTTTTTTTTTTTTTTTTTTTTTTTTTAAGGGGTTAACTAAAGGGGTTAACTAGTGGGACAGTTTTATAGGGGGGGTCGTTACGGACGCGGCGATACCAAATATGTGTACTTTTATTGTTTTGTTTTTTTTATTTACAAGAAGTAATGAATTTATTGGGGAATATTTTTTTTTTTTTTAATTTATTTTGGATTTTTTTTTATAACATGTTTATTTTTTTTAACTTTTTTTACTTTGTCCCAGGGTGGGACATCACTGTATTTTATCAAATCGCTGGTGTGACAGTGTGCACAGCACTCTGTCACACCAGCGATCGCTCAGGCATAGCTGCAGGCTTCTCAGTGCCTGCTCTCAGCAGGCACTGAGGAAGCCGCCTCCCTCCAGGACCCCGGCGCCATCTTGGATCCGGGTCCTGGGAGGGAGGAAGCCCTCAGAACAGCGCGATCACATCGCGCTGGTCTGAGGGTCTCAGGGGGGCGCGCAGGGAGCCCCCACCCTGCGCGATCCTCCCCTGTGCCCCCAGTACACCGCGATCATGTTTGATCGCGGTGTGCTAGGGGTTAATGTGCCGGGAGCGGTCCGTGACCGCTCCTGACACACATTCACGGGTGTCAGCTGTGATAATCAGCTGACACCCGGCGGCAATAAGCTGCGCTCCCCTCAGGAGCGCAGCTGATCGCCTATGACGTACTATCCCGTCCATGGGCAGAATGGCACGGGTTTTATGGACGGGATAGTACGTCTAATGTCAGAGAGGGGTTAAAGAAATCACCAACCTTTTGAGAGAAAGAAATATACAATACAGATGGGGCTTCCCTACCAAACTGCTGTTTCACTACAAGGGGAAGATTGTTGCAATAAATTCTCCAGAAGAAGGCATGGAGTTCTTCAAATCTTCCACCTGAACATCTCTTCTTGAATAGTGGGTATAATCCACATTAACTTACTGATTAGCTTCATTTATACTCCAAAAGAAATGAGTAATTGAAAGACCACTTAACTCTTATAATGCCTCATTTCAACTAGGGGAATCTTGGTGAACAATCACTACACAAACTTTTCCCCACTTCAAAAGAGATCCCATCGAGAGTGTGGATCCTTTAAGAGAACTCTCTACTGGGACTTGATTTCGTTACACTTGTTCTATTATTGTATTTTACTGCTAAGTTTTCTTAATTGGATTATTTTATTTATTTTTTACTTACTTTCTTTTTTTTACTCTGTTTCATTAATATTATCCTGAGTGTGTTTTCAGCCTTTTGATCCTGATTATGCACATGAAAATAATGTCGTACAATGTCAGAGGGCTCAACAGTCCCTGGAAGCGATTTGCCCTGTGGAAGGAGATCAGACTTTCCCAAGCGGATATCATTTGTCTGCAGAAAACAAAACTCAAAGGTAAACATCCCTCTTTCTCTCACAGAAACTACCCACATATCTTTTCATCTCTTGGCCCGAAAAAGAAAGCCGGTGTTATGACTATAATTAAAAATACAACCCCGTTCCAGTTGATTGAGGAGATAGACGACCCTAAGGGAAGATTTCACATCTTGGTTTGCCAACTAAATTCCATAACTTATACCATAGTAAACATCTATGCCCCTAATAAAAAAACAGTTGAATTTTCTTAACAAATTAATACAAAAAATCCAGATTCACAGAAAGGGAGAACTGTATCTACTGGGAGACTTCAACATTGTCCCCGACAGGAACATTGATTCCACCTCAACTACACGTCATTTAGCACCCTCACTCAATGAATGGCTTATTAATAACGAACTATATGACACATTTAGATGTTTAAATTCTTCCTCAAGGGAGTATTCTCATTACTCCAATGTTCATAAAACATCATCAAGAATTGACCTTTTATTAACAGACATCTTTTCTCTCCCCAAAGTTAGAAAAGTATCTATCCTAAATAAATCAATTTCGGATCATTCTCCGGTCCTAATAGAATTAACTCTAGGCCCTTTTTCCAAAAATACCTTCCTCTGGAGGTGTAACTCCATACTATTAAAATTCCCTGAATATAAAAAAGAGGTTGAGGAAACTCTAAAACTTTATTTCGATGAGAACAAATCAGATAAGATAGTCCCCTTTATCATTTGGTGCACGCACAAAGCGGTCATCAGAGGTAAACTGATACAGATCTCTTCCAGACACATCCGTAAACAAAGAGATAAAATAAAGAATATCCAATCTCAAATCAAACTAAAGGAAAACCTCCAAAATAGTCGAGCACATCCATCCCCAGAAATCCACTTAGAATTACTAAAACTGAAGACAACATTTAAAAGAAGCCATTCTAGATGATTATGATGTAGTAATTAAAACATCAAAATTTAAAGTTTACTCAGAACTAAACAAGCCCACAAAATTAATGATGCAAAAACTAAAACGAGATAGGATTCGAAATAGAATCAACAAAATTAAAAATAACTTAGGTATCACCAAACAACATCCCAAAGACATAGCAGACACGTTTGCAGACTACTATTATAACTTATACAATCTCAATCTTGATCCATCGTCTCCCCTACCAGATACCAAAAATATTCAAAACTTTTTCAAAGACCTACAACTTTCAAAAATAAGTCCATTAGATCTGAGTTCTTTAACATCACACATTACCTCTTCTGAAATATCTGAACCTATACATAGTCTTAAGTCACAAAAATCTCCAGGTCCCGACGGATTTGTTAACGAGTATTATAAAACTTATGTAGAAATTTTAGCCCCACACTTAGAACAGATTTTCAATCAGGCTTCCCTTAGCGGACACTTTCCCAAAGAAATGTTGGAGGCTATTATTCTAATGATCCCCAAACCCCAAAGTGATCCAGAAGAAGTTCAAAATTATAGGCCCCTATCACTTATTAATTCTGATCTAAAAATCTACTCCAAGATCCTAGCAAACAGACTGAGAAAAATCCTTCCTAAACTAATAAATAGAGATCAGTTGGGATTCATAGAGGAGAGGCAAACATCAGATGGCACCAGGAGACTGTTAAATATTATTAACAGGATTAACACCACCAAATGCCCAGCAATTATCTTATCTTTAGACGCTGAAAAAGCCTTCGACAGAATCAACTGGGAATATCTCAAATCAGTCTTAAGGGTATGCCACACTAAGCGAGATCGCAAACGAGATCGCTAACGAGATCACTAAAACGTCACTATTTAGCGATCTCGTTAGCGACCTTGTTGTGTGTGGCATGTAGCAACGATGTGGTCCCTGCTGTGATGTCGCTGATCGTTCACTAGCGTTCTGAACCGTTTTTTGATTGTTGGTGTCCCGCTGGTGAGCCTATATCGCTGTGTTTGGCACCTTTTGCGAACGACGAGCAACCTCGTTTGTGACGCATATGACTGTTTTTTTAGCGTCACGGAGTGGATCGCAATATCTGTAAGTTCTCTTTTGCGTCACAGAGAGGATCGCAGAAGATGCAAAGCAGGCTAGCAGGACACAGAGAGCAGGAGCGATGCTGGAAATTCCTATGAATCAGAAGCGCTCAGTACATGCTAATGACAGATCCTAACTACCGCCAAAGTCGTTAAAGAGATCGCTGACCGCTGATGTGTCGTTTATGAGATCTCCTGTTTGGCAGCTACTAGCGACCTAAAAGAGATCACACCAACGATCTCATTAGCTTGCGTCGTTATCGAGATCGCTAACGAGATTGCTAAGTGTGGCAGTACCTTTATTCCATTTCGGCTTTAACAAAGATTGGCTGTCATCGGTGTTTGCACTCTACTCCTCCCCTAGCGCTAGGATCTACATCAATAATAATCTTTCTAAATCCTTCCCCATTAGCAACGGGACCAGACAGGGATGCCCCTTATCACCACTTCTTTGCCCTCGCCATCGAGCCTCTGGCAGAAATGATACGAGAAGATACATCAATCTCAGGTATCGATACACCCACAAGACAATACAAGATAAGTTTGTTTGCCGATGATATGATACTAACTCTATCAGACCCCATTAATTCCACCGCTTCTCTTCTAAAAATAATAGATTTGTTCTCTTCAATTTCTTTTTTTAAAATAAACAGAAAGAAATCAAAACTGCTACAACTCAAAGTAAGCGATCGTATTAACAAAATTTTGAAAAGATTAACAGACTTCACCTGGGAGGATGAAGGGATTTCTTACCTTGGAATTCTTTTCACTAAAAAATCACACTCTACTATAAAAGCAAATTGCGATGCCATCTTAGACACTATTTCAAAAGATTTCCAATCCTGGAACAAAATTGGTCCTACATGGACAGGCAAAATACTAGCAGTCAAATCAATTGTACTCCCTAAAATCCTTTACGTCTTTAGAGCACTACCTTTAAACTTCCCGACCTCTTATTTAAACAAATTCCAATCCTCTGTGTTCTCTTTCGTCTGGAACGGGAAAAAAGCAAGGGTGGCCAGGGATGTTCTCTTTAAGAGCAAATCCAATGCGGGACTTGGATTACCAAACATTCAGGCATACTTTTGGTCGAATCTAATAAAACAAAGCATATATTGGGTAAAGGAGAACACGCTTCCAGCTTGGATTGAACTAGAAAAATTTCATGTCAACAACCGCCCATTGAAAGAATGCTTACTTAATCATATTTTCCAACTAAATTGTTATAAATTGCTTCATCCTATCTTCTTAGCCGCAACCCAAGCATGGGACAAAATTGCTAGAACACCCAAGAAACATAATAAACTAGCTAACTTAAGTAACTTCCCACTCTCCCTGATTGTAACTATTTATAAATTCCAAATCCCAGAGAGATGGACCCAAATAGGCATAAAAAAATCGGTGATATTTATGTCAATAACAACTTTGTTAGTTTTAGCAACATTAAACTAAAATGTAATATTCATCCATCGGACTTTATGCACTATTGTATTCTGAAAAAACACGTTCAAAACTTCATCCATAAAGTGCCTACAAAGGCAGAAGCTGTACACTTATTACTCAGTAATATAGGGCATAGGGTCTTCTGGAGCTCCAAATACTTATACACTCTTTTCAACAAGGACAATAAGTTCCAAAAAAATATCTATATGTCCAGGTGGGAAAAGGATCTACAGATCTCAACAAGTCCAGAGCAGTGGGAGGATGCTATAAAATACACATACTCCTCTAACATATCCCTAGCCCTTCATGAATCATTTTATAAGATGCTAACTAGATGGTACTTCACCCCAGTAAGATTAGCACGCATCAACAGCGACCCCTCACACCTATGTTGGAGGGGATGTGGTTCCAGAGGAGACCTGCTCCACATTTTCTGGACTTGCCCAAAGATTGCACTATTATGGAATCAGGTTTCCCTACTTATCAATAATTTCCTTAAAAATGACTACCCTCTTACTCCACAAACAGCCTTGCTATCTTTGGGGCTAGAAGACATTAATCCTTCCATGAGATACGTTTTGGTACATATCCTACTAATAGTCAAAAACCTGATAGCCTTCCACTGGAAACAACCTGATACCCCACAAATTGCTGACGTTGTCGACAGACTTCACATCCATAACTCTTTCAACCTCAAATTCGCTAGGATCAACGGCTGCATTAATAAATATGAACCCAGAGAAGAATTAATAGATATGAGAAGAAATGGAACCACTGGAATTCAATATTTCCAAAACCCTAAACATAACCCTAATTCTTTTTACGGGTTTCAGGTGCCTCAGGATACTTTATTCAAATTTTTTTTTTCTTGTTTAATATGTGTTGCCTAGAATATGTAAAGTTATTTATTCTGAGTTCTCTACCCTCAACCCAGTCCCTTTACCCTTCTATTACCTCTTTTCCCAAAGACCCTTCCCATTTCCCCTCTTCACAAATCATCTTGGAGAACAGATGTAAGGCGAAAATGTCAATATGCTTTGATAAAGTTAATTTGTTGACTGTTAAAATATACAAAATGTTAATAAAAATTTTGGAAAACACTGTGGCCCGGCAAGTGTGTATTGGCAACTCGGGGAGTAAGCTCCTGTCCAGTACCCGCTTTCTCTTAGGCAGAACACTCGCTGAACTCTCAGACACGAAGCATACGGCACCTTGCTCTCCTGTGGTCACCGGGCGCACTTCGACTCTCTCTACCAAGTCCACTCTGAAGGCGGCGGAGGTCATACGCGGGCCTGCGCAAAGTCGGTGCTCAAGGGACGGAGCAACAGAGGAGACGGCCCAGACAGTTCTGGACCTGGTACAGAGCTGGTACCCACGGCCCGGTCCTTCTCCTTACAGCTGCAGGAAAAGTACAGGAATCATTGTTTCGTTTGCACCGTATTCAGTATAGTTTTTACCATTGGAACATGACTGTGGCTTGTGGTGTTTTACTGAGATCTAATCCCCTACAACGGAAGTGAATGTTTGATAAAGGTAACTGTACCGCACGACTGGGAGTTCACTTGTATTTTCATGTACAAGGTGCCGGGGCGCTCACTGACTGTGACTTAGTAAAATCACCCACGACTACCACCCCGTGCCACCTTGTTATATTTGGCATAGTCTGCACGATCGAATCCAGAATCCCTAGAGCTACAGGACTGGTGGAAAAGATTCCCGGGACTTGTGGACTGATGATTGAGTTGTGGTGCACGATGGCACGAAACAATGTCAAGATGGAGACAGTTGGCGCGAAAATGAAGGGTGGTGCCACCATTCGTGAGCTTCTTGGAAAGAAACTGGTGCCAGAATGAAGGAGGCTGTGGCCTAAATCGAGGCCATATGCCACTGTGATTGATGCCCGACTAAAATGGGTGCAGGCAAAGAAGAAGTTCCAGCCCTTACTGCAGAGTGTGAGGAAATAGATGGAGCAGCTGGAGATGACTCCACTCACAAACGGGAGGAGCCCAGGAAGATGGGACAGTGCGTCGGAAGTGGAGACGCCGTTGATTGATAGCATGCAGAGGTGAAGCATTTCATTCCGTGGTGATGTCGGACGCCAGGACTGGAGGCGATCTGTGGCCCTGGTGGAGACGGTCCTGAGCCTCGAGAACTGATGGATGAGTGAGTGGGAGGAGGGGTGTCATTTTCAATGGTTGGACAAGCAGGCTGTCGAGGTCGAGAATGAGGATCTCGTGAGATTGGCGGAACCGGAACGGGGAAAGGCTCAAAAAACTTAGGAAGCTGTCTTGCGAGGGGTCATCACAACCGAGGTTACCAGCTCATGCGGTAGCGTGTAGATATGGTCACTGGGTGCAGCGGCGGTGAGTAGGGAACCCGCGTCCGACCAGACTGTCACATCAACCCCTACCCCCTCACCTCCCTCGGCCCCGCCATCTTCGCTGACCCCTTCTGCCTCTCCTGATGTATACGTGGAGGAGTCCAGGTTACACTCTCTTGAGGAGGATCAGTGGATTCAACAAGTGATTAGCGAGAATGCCGAATTGTAAGGGAGTTACAACAACCCGGCGGGAAAGCCATGTGCTTCCATCCCACCCGGGGATATGGCTTCTTGTACGAGCTTGAGACTCGAGAGAAGGTCTATGTTAATGCCTGGTCTATTTGCTGTGACTGCCCCATACAGGAATGGGACCGGGTGTCATTTATTGAGGAGCAGGGACCTCAGGGGCTATATGCGGTGGCTGTCAGGATGGTCTCCAGCCCAGAGGAATGTGGGGAGCATGAAGCCTGATATGGTGTGCGGCCAACTGCAACGGTCGCAGCTCCTGCAGCTAGACAGGGGGAAGCAGCGCCTGGACAGAATGTGGCGGCCACAGTTGAGCCACTGGAGAAGGAAGTTCTGGGAGCCACAGGACCACCACTGGAGGAGACACGGAGTAGAAGAAGCAGTGGGGACTTCTCCTCCAACGGGTCTTCAGCTCACACATATATTGTGGTACAGGGCCCAAATGCGGCTCACTACTTACATCAGCGGCCATGCATAGACGGACGTGGCCTTGGTTAATGTTGTTGTGCAAGTTGCCAGGTCGAAGTCAAAGAGAGACTGTTCTGTGTCTCTAGCAGGGCAGGGAGTCCTGAACGGCACCTGTACTAGGTGTCAGTAGTGGCCGGTGTGGTCACAGTTGAAAAAAAAAAACTTTGTTGTATGTTTTACCCTACACCAAGCTTTCTTTGCGCACGGCTGCGCATCCCCTGCTGGATTACGGGACTGAAACTCTGAAAGAGTTTCAGGACTGTGCTGTTTTAAACCTACATCTTACCTACATATGCCCCAAATTTTACCTGTTTTAACCTTGGACTGTCCCCTGATACAACCGCCCACGTGTGTTAAAGGGCCTGTAATCTGCTAAAAGGAGGGAGGGGGAAAGATCTATGCAGGAGGACCTGAGAAGTGAGCCAGGTCAGGACTACATGGACTATTGCTGAATTGGCCACCAGGCCAGTGTGTTTGTTTTATTATTGGACTCCTGTGTTCGATACCCAGAGTAGGAAAGTACTAGACTGTGAGCCCGAACTGATGTTATGTGCTACCTCTGAACTGTTGATAGTTGGTGCCTTATGAGAACGGGTCCAGGAGTCAGTTGGACTCACTTTAAAAGGAACTTTAACTTTTTGGCTCCAAGGCTCCAACCCAGTGGAGCCAAGGTCATGGTAGACCCAACAGAAGTGTTTGAAAAAAAAGAAACTGTATTAACTTTCTAAATGTTAACCGTTTTTAGGCTTACAGGCACCATCATAGTTGGGGATGACCATGTTTTAGGAAGGAGGAGTGTAAGGAGTAGATGGGGACCCTCAACTGCCTTCTCTCTCCTGAACACCGTGCACATGTGTCCCGTGCAGTTTATTAACGTTCTACTAATGTATTGTGCGGTTTAATTAATGTTCTTGTATTGTGTAATGTACTGTAGTGTAATGTGATGCTCCCTTAATTTTCATTACTGTAATATAAAATGTGTTATTTAGCTCAGGGACAGAAGACTAAGGGTTAAACAGTTAGGAGGAGTTAAAAGGGAGTCGGTGCAAAGCCTCAGGGACTTACGGAAGGGACTTCCTGCTCTTACAGCAGAGCCGAGGCAGGCTTGCCCAGGGTGAGACATGTACCATAGCGAGGACAGAGGATTTCCCAGTTGAGGGGATAACAGCTGCCCTAGGCCGATGGGCGGTGTGGTCAAACACTGGCTCTGTGGGATCGACCAAAGGAGAAATACAGGGTTCGGGACCAGGACAGGAGCTGGTGACATATAACATACAGAGGCTGCAGGGAAAGTACATTAATAATTGTCTCATTTGCACCATGTTCAGTAAAGTTTATACCGTTGGAACATGACTGTGGCTTGTGTATGTTTTCCTGAGATCTGATCTCTTACAACCAAAGTGAACGTGTGATGAAGGTAACTGACTGTACCGCAGGACTGGGACTTCACTTGTCTTTTCATGTACAAGGTGCCGGGGTGCTCACTGACTGTAACTTAGTGAACTTGCCCACGACTACCACCCCATGCCACCTTGTTACATATACACTGCGCATGGATGTAATACTCAGTATCTGCATTATTCTGTATATATACACTGCACAGTACCACTTCTCCTGTCCTGTATACTGGGTGTAATTCTCAGTATCTATATTATTCTGTATATATACACTGCACAGTACCACTTCTCCTATCCTGTATACTGGGTGTAATTCTCAGTGTCTGTATTATTCTGTATCTATACACTGCACAGTACCACTTCTGTCCTGTATTCTGGGTGTAATTCTCAGTATCTGTATTATTCTGTATATATACACTGCACAGTACCACTTCTCCTGTCCTGTATTCTGGGTGTAATTCTCAGTATCTGTATTATTCTGTATATATACACTGCACAGTACCACTTCTCCTGTCCTGTATACTGGGTGTAATTCTCAGTATCTGTATTATTCTGTATATATACACTGCACAGTACCACTTCTCCTGTCCTGTATACTAGGTGTAATTCTCAGTATCTGTATTATTATGTATATATACAATGCACAGTAGCACTTCTCCTGTCCTGTATACTGGGTGTAATTCTCAGTATCTGTATTATTCTGTATATATACACTGCACAGTACCGCTTCTCCTGTCCTGTGTACTGAGTGTAATTCTCAGTATCTGTATTATTCTGTATATATATATTGCACAATACCTCTTCTCCTGTCCTGTATACTGTGTGTAATTCTCAGTATCTGTATTATTCTATATATATATATATATATATATATATATATTATATATATATATACACTGCACAGTACCACTTCTCCTGTCCTGTATACTGGGTGTAATTCTCAGTATCTGTATTATTCTGTATATATACACTGCACATACCACTTCTCCTGTCCTGTATACTGGGTGTAATTCTCAGTATCTGTATTATTCTGTATATATACACTGCACAGTACCACTTCTCCTGTCCTGTATACTGGGTGTAATTCTCAGTATTTGTATTATTCTGTATATATACACTGCACAGTACCACTCCTCCTGTCCTGTATACTGGGTGTAATTCTCAGTATCTGTATTATTCTGTATAATATACACTGCACAGTACCACTTCTCCTGTCCTGTTATTCTGGTGCTATCTCAGTATTTGTATTATTCTGTATATATACACTGCACAGTACCACTCCTCCTGTCCTGTATACTGGGTGTATTCTCAGTATCTGTATTATTCTGTATATATACACTGCACAGTACCACTTCTCCTGTCCTGTATACTGGGTGTAATTCTCAGTATCTGTATTATTCTGTATATATACACTGCACATACCATTCTCCTGTCCTGTATACTGGTGTATTCTCAGTACCTGTATTATTCTATATATATTATATATATATATATAATATATATATATATTATATATATACACTGCACAGTACCACTTCTCCTGTCCTGTATACTGGGTATAATTCTCAGTATCTGTATTATTCTGTATATATACACTGCACAGTACCACTTCTCTTGTCCTGTATTCTGGGTGCATTCTCAGTATTTGTATTATTCTGTATATATACACTGCACAGTACCACTCTCCTGTCCTGTATACTGGGTGTAATTCTCAGTATCTGTATTATTCTGTATATATACACTGCACAGTACCACTTCTCCTGTCCTGTATACTGGGTGTAATTCTCAGTATCTGTATTATTCTGTATATATACACTGCACAGTACCACTTCTCCTGTCCTGTTACTGGGTGTAATTCTCAGTATCTGTATTATTCTGTATATATACACTGCACATACCACTTCTCCTGTCCTGTATACTGGGTGTAATTCTCAGTATCTGTATTATTCTGTATATATACACTGCACAGTACCACTTCTCCTGTCCTGTATACTGGGTGTAATTCTCAGTTCTGTATTATTCTGTATATATACACTGCACAGTACCACTTCTCCTGTCCTGTATACTGGGTGTAATTTTCAGTATCTGTATTATTCTGTATATATACACTGCACAGTATCACTTCTCCTGTCCTGTATACGGGTGTAATTCTCAGTATCTGTATTATTCTGTATATATACACTGCACAGTACCACTTCTCCTGTCCTTATTCTGGGTGTATTCTCAGTATCTGTATTATTCTCTATATATACATTGCACAGTACCACTTCTCCTGTCCTGTATACTGGGTGTATTCTCAGTATCTGTATTATTCTGTATATATACACTGCACAGTACCACTTCTCCTGTCCTGTATACTGGGTATAATTCTCAGTATCTGTATTATCCTGTATATATACACTGCACAGTATCACTTCTCCTGTCCTGTATACTGGGTGTAATTCTCAGTATCTGTATTATTCTGTATAATACACTGACAGTACACTTTCTGTCCTGTATACAGGGTGTAATTTCAGTATCTGTATATTCTATATATATATACACTGCACAGTACCACTTCTCCTGTCCTGTATACTGGGTGTAATTCTCAGTATCTGTATTATTCTGTATATTAACACTGCACAGTACCACTTCTCCTGTCCTGTATACTGGGTGTAATTCTCAGTATCTGTATTATTCTGTATATATACACTGCACAGTACCACTTCTCCTGTCCTGATACTGGGTGTATTCTCAGTATCTGTATTATTCTTATATATACATGCACAGTACCACTCTCCTGTCCTGTATACTGGGTGTATTCTCAGTATCTGTATTATTCTTATATATACACTGCACAGTACCACTTCTCCTGTCCTGTATCTGGGTGTATTCTCAGTATTGTATTATTCTGTATATATACACTGCACAGTACCACTCTCCTGTCCTGTATACTGGGTAACATACCACTCCTCCTGTATCTGTATACAGGGTGTAATTCTCAGTATCTGTAGTATTCTGTAAATAATACACTGCACAGTAACCACTTCCTCCTGTCCTGTATACTGGGTGTAATTCTCAGTATCAGATATTATTCTGTATATAAACACTGCACAGTACCAATCTCCCTGTCCTGTATACTGGGTGTAATTCTCAGTATCTGTATTTATTCAGTATATATATACACTGCCAGTACCACTGTGCACCTGTCCTGTGTACTGGTGTAGATTCTCAGTAATCAGTATTATTCCTGTATATAATACACTGCACAGTACCACTTCTCCTGTCCTGAATACTGGTGTGATTCTCAGAATCTGAAAAATTCTGTATATATACACGCACAGTATCACTTCTCCTGTCCTGTATACTGGGGTGTAATCTCAGTATCTTATTATTCTGTAAATATACACAGCACAGAACCACATCTCCCTGTCCTGTAAACAGGGTGTAGTTCTGCAGTATCTGCATATTCAGTATAAATACACTGCACAGTAACCACTTTCTCCTGTCCAGTATACAGGGTGTAGTTCTCAAAGTAATATCATTATTCTGTATATATACACTGCACAGTACCACTCACCTGTCCTAAATACTGGGTGCAATTCTCAGAATCTGTCTTATTCTGTATATATACACTGCACAGTACCACTTCTCCTTCCTGTATACTGGGGTGTAATTCTCAGTACTGTATTTTGAAAATATACCTGCACAGTACCCCTTCTCCTGTCCCTTATATGGGGTGTAATTCTCGTATCGTATTTTCTGTAAAAAACGCACAACCATTCTCCTGTCCTTATACTGGTGTAATTCTCAATCTGTTTTTCTGTATATATACACTGCACAGTATCATTTCTTTCCCGTTAAAAAGGGGGTAATTCTCAGATCTGTATTTTCTGTATTATACACTGCACATACCACTTTTCCCGTCCTGTTCGGGGCTATTCTCAGTATCTGTATTATTCTCTTATATACCTGCACAGTAACACTTCCCTTCCCGTTTCTGGGTGCATTTCAGTATCTGTATTTTCTGTATATATACACGCACAGTACCACTTTCCTGTCCTTTATGGTGTAATTTTCAGTATCGTATTTTACGAAATTTTACATCACATACCACTCTCCTGTCCGTATCGGGGGCTATTCTTATTTTTGTATTATTCGTAAATACACTGCACAGTACCACTTTCCTGTCCTGAAACTGGGTGTAATTCTCATTTGTATTTTTTCTGTAAAAATATACACTAACAGTACATTTCCCCCTTTCCCGTAACGGGGGTAATTCCAGTATCTTATTTTTCTGTACATCACTGCACAGTACCACTTTTCCTGTCCTTTAAAAGGGGGTAATTCTCATATCTGATTATCTTATATATACATGCACGTACACTTCTCCCCGTCCTGTATACTGGGGGTTAATTCCCGTATCTGATTATTCTTATAATATAATACACTGCACTACCATTTTCCCGTCCTTATACTGGGGTAATTTCCCGTATTTGATTATTCTGTATATAACACTGCACAGTACCACTTCTCCTGTCCGAACTGGTGTAATTCTCATATTTGTATTATTTTGTAAAATACATGCACAGTCCACTTCTCCTGTCCCCTTTTTATAATTTG
>JARQOD010011609.1:0-22775 GCA_033576555.1 Oophaga sylvatica
GGTACTGTCATGGGTGCATCGCCACGAAGATCGTCGCGATTGCACATTCTGACTTCTCACAGCTGAGCTGCTGTTTCTTTGTGTTTTGGTAATGAGAGAGTTAATTTTACCTAGCTCTTTGCTAAGACTAGGTCCAGCCTCGCCCGGCTGCTTTTGATTATGTTCTAATTAGTTTCCTTTATATTCCTGCCAGTCTGGGTGTTAGACGCCGGTGAAAGCATTCATGTAGTCTAGCAGACTGAAGCGGTTCTGAGAATACTTAAGCTAAGAGCTCCTTAGTTGTTTTTACTCTTATAGCTTATAGTTTATCTCTGAGACCTTAGGTGTTCCTACTGTGTGTGAGTGTTGTATGTAAGACTTTATTTACTTTATTTCTTGTCTTTCTTGTATGTCTTTCTGTTCATTAACCGTTACCTGTTCATTCCCTTTGGTGATAATCAGGGTCCTTCTTAGGACTAGATTACAGTTGGCAGGGATTGATAGGAGACAGGGTTTACGCTGGTGGCCTGGACCTCTGTACCTTTAACAGTACCTCCAGGTTGAGGGATTAGTTAGGACCCCAGTTTAGGGTCAGCTTAGACCCCGGTCACCCTCAATCTTGGGCGTTCTCTATTCCTCCAGGCTCCCCGGATCTCCAGTCAGTGGATCGATTTTTTGCTGCCCTGGGTCTGGTATATGATGATCCGGATCGAGTCTCCCTTGCTGAAACAAGGTTACGTAAAATACGGCAAGGAAATCGTCCAGCGGAGGAATATTCTTCTGAGTTCCGTAGATGGGCAACAGATACTCAGTGGAATGACCCAGCTCTTAGGAGCCAGTTTTGTCAAGGGTTGTCTGACAAATTAAAAGATGTGTTGGCTCAGTATGATTCTCCTCCATCACTGGAGGCTGCTATGGCCCTCGCTATTCGCATTGATAGACGACTTCGGGGAAGACGCGAGGTAACTCCGCCCCCCGTGATGACTCCACCTACTACTAAAGTCCCTTTTACTGAGGTTCCCCTGGTCTGTTCTGAGGAACCCATGCAGTTGGGAGGGACATAATTTTGTAGGAGGGAATCGGCGGTGCACCGCAAGACTAGAGGGTGTTTCTTTTGCGGGAGAGAGGGACATTTTGTTGGGGGGTGTCCATCCTGGAACTCTTTGAGCCAAGGAGTTAACCTGGGTGTGTGTATTTCGTCCCCAAATCCCTCTCAGTTTCTCGTGCCTGCGGAGGTGGTGATTGGTACTAGAACTGAGAGGATTTCTGTTTTTCTTGATAGTGGGTCTGGGGCTAATCTGGTGGACGCTCGGTTTGCCCAGGTGCATGGTATGCAACTGAGTGTATTGGCCAAACCGGTCCCTATACTCTCTATTGATTCTAGACCTCTTGGTCAAGGTAGCTTGGTACAAGCTGTTCATAACATAGATCTTCGAGTAGGGGCAATACATAAAGAGCAATTGTCTTGTTATGTGTTGGAGGGTCTACCTACTCCTATTGTGTTGGGACTTCCTTGGTTGGCTAAACATAACCCAGTGATTGATTGGCAATCCAGAAAGATAAGCCAGTGGGGTGAATTTTGCAGGAATAACTGCATGAGCACAGTCATCGGTGCGGTTGTGCCTAGGACTTTGTCTCCTTTTCTGGAGGACTTTGGGGAGATGTTCTCAGAGGAGGGGTGTAAAGAGTTACCTCCTCATCGCGCATATGACTGCTCAATAAAGTTTCTTCCTGATGCCTTATCTCGTACTTTCCCAGGGACCGGGAGGATGGATGATCCGGTTCCTATTCCTCAGGAGGGAGTTGTAGTGTCAGCTGTATGCCCTGAGCTTGAGGGGGAGGTATTGGGGGCTCAGGGGGACGCCCCTGTGGGACTTCCAGGGAGACTGATAGTTCCAGATCGGTTAAGACATAAGGTTACGGAGAACCATTACAAACGGATGGCTGATAGGGGGAGAGTTTCTGGTCGAGATCTGAAGGTGAACGATCTGGTGTGGTTGTCTACCAGGAATATAAAACTTAAAGTTCCCTCCTGGAGGTTGGGTCCCAGATTCATTGGGCCGTACAGGATCAGTTCCATAATTAATCCTGTGGCATTTCGTCTGGACCTCCCTCCTACGTTTAAAAATCATAATGTGTTTCACAAGTCATTACTTAAAAAGTATGTGGCACCAGTCATACCGTCACCTCTACTTCCTCCTTCAGTGGTAGTCAATGATAACGTGGAATTTCATGGGTCGAAAATCATTGACTCACGTCTCAGTCGCCGATCCCTCAGTACTTAGTTCTTTGGAGGGGGTATGGTCCTGAGGAGAGGACGTGGGTCCCTGCGTCTGATGCTAACGCAGATCGATTGGTTCGGACCTTTCACACAACTTACCCGGACAGACCTAGTCATGAGGGTCCGGAGGCCCCTCGTAGAAGGGGGGGTACTGTCATGGGTGCATCGCCACGAAGATCGTCGCGATTGCACATTCTGACTTCTCACAGCTGAGCTGCTGTTTCTTTGTGTTTTGGTAATGAGAGAGTTAATTTTACCTAGCTCTTTGCTAAGACTAGGTCCAGCCTCGCCCGGCTGCTTTTGATTATGTTCTAATTAGTTTCCTTTATATTCCTGCCAGTCTGGGTGTTAGACGCCGGTGAAAGCATTCATGTAGTCTAGCAGACTGAAGCGGTTCTGAGAATACTTAAGCTAAGAGCTCCTTAGTTGTTTTTACTCTTATAGCTTATAGTTTATCTCTGAGACCTTAGGTGTTCCTACTGTGTGTGAGTGTTGTATGTAAGACTTTATTTACTTTATTTCTTGTCTTTCTTGTATGTCTTTCTGTTCATTAACCGTTACCTGTTCATTCCCTTTGGTGATAATCAGGGTCCTTCTTAGGACTAGATTACAGTTGGCAGGGATTGATAGGAGACAGGGTTTACGCTGGTGGCCTGGACCTCTGTACCTTTAACAGTACCTCCAGGTTGAGGGATTAGTTAGGACCCCAGTTTAGGGTCAGCTTAGACCCCGGTCACCCTCTAGCCGGAGACAGCGTATAACGGATTCCGTTTTGACCCACTGGACATTCTGTCAGGTAAATCTATGTTATCATATATCTATGCGCATGTTATATAGTATGTTGCCCTTTTGATATAGATTACTGACATCACATATATATATCTGCTATACAGCGTGACACCGACCTTCAGGAGTGTGCTCCTGCAGGATCTAAATCTCGGGTCACTCGTCCATCCCCGATTTGTTATATTTGCCAGCAGCAGGGACATTTTGCCAACCGATGTCCACAGCGGCTGAATAAGCGGTCGCGCCCAGTAACCGTAGGAACAGGGTCACTGGACGCCATGAGTTTTGCCCCTAAAGTGCTCCTCAAGGTGATAATTACCCACGGTTCTACCACCCTACCCGTCAAGCTGTGTGTGGATTCTGGGGCAGAGGGAAATTTTATGTCATCCTCCTTTGCTTCTCGCCACACCATGCCTTTGGTGTTGCTGGCTGAACCAGTATCGGTTCGGGTGTTGAACGGAGCAATTCTGCCCTCACAAATCACCCATCAGTCTGTTCCACTCACCTTGTCTATGTCTTCTTCCCATCAGGAGAATATATCATTTTTTATCCTCCCTGAGGGTATAGATGAGGTTTTGTTGGGATTACCCTGGCTCCGTCACCACTCTCCCCATATTGAGTTGGCTTCAGGGAGAATTCTGGGTTGGGGTAAATTATGTAAAGGCAGATGCATTAGGGACAGCGTGCAGGTCAACATCACTGAGATACCCATAGACCTCTCTCCTCTTTCCAAGGTCTATTGGTCTTATGCCGACGTTTTCTAAAAGAAGGCTGCGGAGACTCTTCCGCCTCATCGCCCCTATGACTGTCCTATCGACCTCTTGCCTGGAGCTGAGCCTCCTAGAGGAAGGGTCTATCCCCTCTCTCTTCCTGAGACAGAGGCCATGTCCCAATATATTCAGGAGAACTTGGCAAGGGATTCATTAGGAAGTCGGTGTCACCAGCGGGAGCGGGGTTCTTCTTTGTGCAGAAGAAGAACGGAGAACTACGTTCGTGCATTGATTATAGCTGTCTCAACGCTATCACCGTGAAAAATAAGTATCCTTTGCCGCTAATCTCTGAGCTTTTTGACAGGCTTCGGGGAGCAAGGGTATTTACTAAGCTAGACCTGCGGGGTGCGTATAACCTGATTCGCATCCGTGAGGGGGACGAGTGGAAGACGGCATTTAACACCAGGGATGGGCATTATGAATATCTGCTAATGCCCTTTGGGCTCTGTAATGCTCCAGCTGTCTTCCAAGACTTTGTGAACGACATCTTCCGGGATATGTTGACCACCTCGGTGGTAGTCTATCTGGATGACATTCTCATCTTTTCTCCAGATATGGTCTCCCACCGGAGAGATGTCTGCAAGGTCTTCGACCTCTTGCGAGCAAATTCCCTATATGCGAAGTTGGAGAAGTGCATGTTTGAGCAGGAGTCTCTACCTTTTCTGGGCTATATCATCTCCACCCAGGGATTGGCTATGGATCCTACCAAACTGCAGGCTGTGATGGATTGGCAAGAACCCCACTCCCTTAAGGCGGTGCAGCGCTTTATGGGTTCATTAACTACTATCGCCAATTCATTCCCCACTTCTCCACTTTGGTAGCTCCCTTGGTAGCCCTCACCAAGAAGGGAGCTAATCCCAAGTTGTGGTCAGAGGAGGTCACCAAGGCGTTCTTCTCCATCAAGTCGCATTTCGCCAGTGCTCCCATCTTACATCGCCCTGATGTCGATGAACCGTTTATCTTAGAGGTGGATGCCTCTTCTGTTGGTGCTGGAGCAGTCCTTTTTCAAAAGGATGCCCAGGGTCGGAAGCATCCCTGCTTCTTCTTTTCCAAAACCTTTACACCAGCAGAGAGGAATTATTCCATCGGGGACAGGGAGTTACTGGCTATGAAGTTGGCCTTCTCCAAGTGGCGACATCTTCTGGAGGGGGCTCGCTTCCTCTTCCAAGTGTTCACAGACCACAAGAACTTGGTGTATTTGCAGACAGCCCAGCGGCTAAATTCCCGTCAGGCCAGATGGTCCTTGTTTTTCTCCCGGTTCCATTTCACCCTCCATTTCCTCTCCGGTGAGAAGAACATTCGCGCAGATGCTCTATCCCGCTCCGT
Source organism: Oophaga sylvatica (assembly GCA_033576555.1). Lineage (NCBI taxonomy): Eukaryota > Metazoa > Chordata > Amphibia > Anura > Dendrobatidae > Oophaga > Oophaga sylvatica. Next base: position 5,143 of record JARQOD010011609.1, read on the forward strand.
GGTGTCCTCTGAGGAGGTGGAGGAGGAGCCTCGGCTGATTGTCCCCACAGAAAGCCTAAGAACGGTGGCTCCGGTTTCGCTTGAGTCTGTGCCTTCGGGCAAGACTTTTGTGCCCACCAATTTGCAACCGAAGTACTCTCTTGGGCACATTCGTCCAGGGTGGGTGGACATTTTGGGACCAAAAGGACTTCTGAGTTGCTGGCGAGGACATACTGGTGGCCGCAGATGGCCCGTGACGTCAGGGAATACGTTCAGGCGTGCGTCTCCTGCGCCAAGAATAAGTCCCCTCGACAACGGCCAGCTGGGTTACTTTTTCCTTTATCAGTGGCAGACAGGCCTTGGGAGATGGTCGGGATGGATTTTGTGGTGGGCTTACCCAAGTCTCGGGGCTGCACCATCATCTGGGTGATAACCGACCACTTCTCCAAAATGGTGCACTTAGTGCCGTTACCACGGTTACCGTCTGCACGGGCCTTGGCAGCATTATTCATTAGGCATATTTTCCGCCTACACGGTATGCCAGACAAAATTGTCAGTGATCGAGGTCCCCAGTTTGCGTCTCGGTTCTGGAGAGAGCTGTGTCGTCTGCTCAGCATTGAGTTGAATCTCTCCTCTGCATACCATCCCGAGACGAATGGGTTGGTAGAGAGGGCCAACCAGACCTTGGTCACATACTTGCGACATTTTGTCTCTGCCAGGCAGGATGACTGGGCATCCTTGCTACCGTGGGCTGAGTTCGCTCTAAATAATGCTGTGGCTGACTCCACCGGACAGACCCCATTCCTCCTGAACTACGGTCAGCATCCGCGGGTACCAGTGCCTATGCCCGTGTCTTCCGCCGATTCCAGGGTGGCAGACTGGGCTGTGGAGGCACGGGACATTTGGGACCGCACTCAGGATGCCATTCAGGCCTCCAAAGAGAGAATGAGGTCTTCGGCCGATGCCCATCGGCGCCCTGCTCCTACATTTGCTCCGGGTGACCTAGTGTGGCTTTCTGCCCGAAACATCAGGCTGCGGGTAGAGTCCACCAAGTTGGCACCTCGCTTTTTGGGCCCCTTTAAAGTTCTTGAGCAGGTGAACCCGGTGGTTTACCGCCTAGCCCTTCCACCTCGCCTTGGTATCACTGACACCTTTCACGTGTCCCTCTTGAAACCCGTGGCCATTTCCCGGTTTTCCAAGTCATCTGCCGGGACGTCGGGTTCATCTACCGACGATCATGAGGTGAACGCCATTGTTGGGTGCAAGGTCCACCAATTTTATTTGGTGGATTGGAGGGGTTATGGGCCTGAGGATAGATCCTGGGAGCCTGCCGAGCATGTTCACGCTCCGCAGCTCATCGCTGCCTTTGAGCGCAGCAAGGCCCAAAGAAGGGGGCCCTAGGAGGGGGGGTAATGTTAGGGTTTGATTTCCCGCTGCTGCACAAGGGGAGTCTCGATCCCATCCCGCTGCGGTCTCCCATTCATCTCCAGCCACAGTGGAGCCTGCTCAGCAGAGACATCGGTCCAAGCGTCTTGCCCACTCCACTACTGTGCAGTGACTTGCTGCTGCCTTTCCTGGATCTGCTATTATAGCCAGTGCTGGAGCAGACGTCTTTGGGACAAATCCTGCGTTTTCCCTTCTGAGCATGCCCAGAGTGAGATCTCTCATTGGAGATCAGGGGTCACATGTTCAGGTGCTGCAGCGGCTCTTATTGGTCCGCCAGGAAGGTCATGTAGCTACAAGTGTTTGTAACAGTTTCTCATTGGTCCTTGTTCCTGGAAGGTCCTGTAGCTGTTGCTATAAAAGGGTAGCATGGCTGGGCCGCCATGCGCTAATATCAACCATTGTATGCTATGCGCCAGTGTGGTCATGTGTATGTGTGGATAGGGACCCGGCTGAAATAAGCCACTAGAATACTGACTTAATCGGTGAGGAGTTTGGTATGGTAGCTGGTCAGGGTCGGTGTCCTAGATGCCCTAGAATACCGGCATAACCGGTGAGGAGTTTTGATTGCCGTATTCAGGGTCTGGTGTTCAGACGCCATAGATTGCGGGTGACTCCCGTGAGGACATTAGCACATGATCACGCTTTATGTACGCTTAGCACTTAACTGTGTACCTGAGAGCCTTACAGAACACAGTGCTTTTTCTCAGCGGCCCTGTGACGTAACAGGGTTCGCTTTCAACGCTAGCCAGCGCCTAGCGTGTTTTCTTTGCCACTCAGTTGTGTCTAGTGAGTGCGCACACATCGCCATATAGCGCTGCGGCTCTCCTTCTAGCGGCTCTCCTTCTAGCGGCTCTGTGGAGTAACAGAGTTCGCACTCATTGCCACAGCGCATTACGGCGTTTATGTTGGCGACTCTGGGGATAACAGAGCTTGGTTCTCGCGCCATTTTTACTAGCAGCAGGCTCCGCTTGCACGGTGGACCCCGGGCTGCGAACGCACCTTTCTACATTATATATTTGGTGTGTTCCGCAGACCCATAACACCGCTTTATACCGCGGTGAAACGCAGTCCATCTAACGGACTGCCATAATGCAATATGAACCCAGCCTGACCCTAAAGCCCCGTGCACACGTTGTGTATTCACTTGCAGATTTTTCTAAAATCCGCAGGTAAAATGACCTGCCTTTTACCTGCGTATTTAGCACGGATTTGTTGCGGTTTTTCTCTGCGGTTTTATGCCTATAATGGAATAGGTGTAAAATCGCTGCGGAATCCGCACAAAGAATTGACATGCTGCGGATTTAAAACCGCAGCAAATCTGCGCTGAAAAATCTGCAGCATGTGCACAGCGTTTTTTTTTACCATTTATTTGCATTGTACTGTACATGGTTTCTGGATCTGCTGTGGATCCGCAGTGCGAAATCCGCTGCGGATCCGCAGCAAAATCCGCTGCGGATCCGCAACGCAAAATCCGCTGCTGATCCACAGCAAAATCCGCTGCGGATCCGCAGCAAATTCCGCTGCTGATCCGCAGCAAAATCCGCAACGTGTGCACAGGGCCTAATAGGAAAAAAAAAAATTCTTTATTATTTGTCCCTACCTATGACAGGGGGGGTTCACTTACTTTTTTTTATTTTGATCACTGTGACAGTTTATCACAGTGATCAAAATAAATTTTTTGACTCTGCAGGGCGCACTGCGCATGCGCCGGCCAGCGGGCGCACTGCGCATGCGCCCGCCATTTTCCAAGATGGTGGCGCCCATGAAGAATCCCGGACAGCCGCCGGGAAGGATCCAGGGACATCGGTGGACCGGGAGAGGTGAGTATTGGGGTCGGAAGTGAGGGGGGGGATTGAAAGGTGGGGGCAGCGGAGGCCAGGACGAGGGAGCTTTTAGTGACGGCGGTGACCGACCGCTGCCATCTTTCGGTGGCGGCGGCCGATCGCCGCCGTGAATCCATGTGGGGGGGTCAGGGCTCGGTGTCCAGCCATGGCAGATGCTATTGCAGCATCGGCATTGGCTGGATTGTAATATTTCACCAATTATATTGGTGAAATTTACAGATTGCTCTGATTGGCTGTTTCACTTTCAACAGCCAATCAGAGCGATCGTGGCCACGGGGGGGTTAAGCCAACCCCACTGTGGTGAAGCACAAAGGGTCCTGTCCCTGCGGGTCGGGTGACCTTTCAGTGACCCCGGTCTCCCGACCCGCAGGGACGCGATCCTTTCATGACGCCACATAGGCGTCATGGGTCGGATTGGCACTGACTTTCATGACGCCTACGTGGCGTCACAGGTAGGGAAGGGGTTAACAAAGGCCTGAAGGTTTGGTTGCAAAATTCACTAATTGGAAATGTTCATAATTTTTTCCATCTTGACTAAAGACCTAATTCCAACTGCTGAAAAACAGACCCAAATAATGATTCTGCCTCCACTATACTTCTCTGTGGTGCAAGGAGGCTAATGACCGTGTAGTCAATCGGAGGCATTTGTCACAGAGATGGTGTTAGGTGTCGCGATCCCACCGCTGCACAGGGGGAATCTTGAGCCATGTCCTCTGCGGTCTCCTATTCTTCTTCAGCCACAGAGGATCCTGCTCAGTGGAGACGTCGGTCCCAGCGTCTTGCTCAGGCTAATGCTATGCGTTTGGATGCTGCTGCCGCCCCAGGTTCAGCTATAGCAACCAGCATTAGTCAGCGGCAAGCAGATGTTCCTGGGACTAAGTCCTGCTTTTCTTTATCTGAGCATGCCCGTGAGACGACTGCTCATTGGTGGTCAGAGGTCACATGCTCAGGTCCTCAAGCAGTTTGGATTGGGCCATCAGCAAGGTCCTGGAAAGCTGCAGTTATAAAAGGATCGTACGGCCGCAAGGCCGTGCGCTAGTATAAACCATGTGGTGTGTGAGCGAGTGGATATGCTACCACTCTGTGTATGCACGTGTGCTGCTTAGCAAGGGCTGTTTATAGGGCACAGTCAATCCACGTGCTTTGGCACACACCTTTTGGTACCGCACTGCGGTCAGTTGAGCTTTTTTGCTTTTGTTTTTAGTTAGCTGTGTTTGTTACTACTGAGCATCAAGTAGTGGCATCGCTAGTGTGACACCGTGTGCATTGTGGGTCAGGTCAGACTCAAATCCCCACGTTCTAGGGTTTGAGACTAGAGACTTCACTCGCACCATATCAGCTGCGTCCTGTGACGTGTAACAGGGAACAGCGCTCTATTACTTTGTTGCGGCAGCTCTGTGAAGTAACAGAGTTTGCCACTGTTCATACCGGGTGACATCTAACCCGCGTGTCGTCGGCGTTCAACCGCCGCCTTGTTCTGCAATTGCTTAGCAGCAGGTTCCATCTCTGCACTGTGGACCCCAGATTGCGAACGCACCTTATTATTATTATATATATTTAATTTGGTGCGTTCCGCCAACCCTAACAGATGGCTGCTCCCTGTGATGCAACCCGGAGTATTTTGCTTTAGTGTACGTGAGCACTAAGATGTCGTTTAGTGCACCTGGGTCCGGGTTGTGGATAGCTGTGAGAGATGGGCGGGTCTGGCTACCCACATACCTCACGTGTGGGTGTGGTGGCAGCCTACATAATGGAGGCTGTTGTTTGGCACATGGTGTGTGTTTTGGGAGGTAGAAGGCCTCCTGTGTGTGTGGCTCCAGACCGAGCCTGCGTGCTGGACATTGCCCAGCCTGTGTGCCCACAGGCCTGAGGGAGCAGTGAGCCTGGCTAAGGACAGTTTTGTTTTGTTTTGCCTGCTCTGCAGGCCATCTATCGCTTGTTGTTACTGCTAGGTTTATGCAGTAAATAAACCCGCATGGACTTTTTTAATAAGAAGCAAGCCTCCTGTTTTCCTCTAGCGCATCTGAGTACAAATCCCTACAGTGGGTATGGTGTTCTTTTGGTGATCCACAATGTTGGCTTTGTGCCAGTTGTACTTTTTGGAATTATGACCAAAAAGTTTTGGTCTCATCAGACCATAATGTTTTCTCACATGCCTTTGACAGACTTGATGTTTTTCTTTGTAAGAAAAGATGTCCATTCTGCCATCCCACAGGCTAGTCATATGAAGAATACTGGAGATTGTTGTCACAGAAAGTACACAATCAGGACTTGCCAAAAAATCCTATAGATACTTTAATTTAGCTGTAGTCCTCTTGAAAACCTCTCAGACCAATTTTTTATCTTTTCATCAATTTTGGCATGATATCCAATACTAGGAAATGTTATTGTTGTGCCAAATGCAAGCAATTTCTTGGTTACTGTCTCAAGTGTTCCATGGTATATCTTATGCCTTGGAAATTTTCTGTACCCTTCTCCTGACTGATAGTGATGTTTAATTTGTTCGGAAAATGATTGCCAAACATAAATTCGGCACGAATATGGCACATTCGGATTCATAATCGGAAACAGGAGGAAAATTTTATAAAATCGGTTACATTCGGTAAAAGAGCGGGAAAATATTTTTGTGTTGCCTCAAAAGTATTTTCAGCACTTTAGCAACGATAATGGTGGTGTATCCTGAGCATTTGGCACGTGTTTGATGAAGGGAGGGGGTTTGCAGAGCTCAGCGGTGTTCTTGAAAACAGTCTTTTTTTCCCCTAATTTTATGTGTGCACATTGCGGCTAGCTAATCAAGGTGCAGAAAACACCCACAATGTCCTGACAGAACAGCTTGTGTAATTGGCTGCTGAAATCACATGTCCTTCTCCATATAAATAGCGGAGAGGGTTTTCAGAGCTCAAAGGCGCAGTGTTCTTGTAAGCACAGCACAGCACATTTTTTTTCCTACCTTTATGTGTGCACATTGCGGATAGCTTATCAGGGTGCAGGAAAAACCCACAATGTCCTGAAACAACGACTTTTGTCATTGGCTGCTGAAATCACATGTCCCTCTCCATATAAATAGCGGACATCTTGTTGTAGCACCATTTTGACACTAACAGCGCAGAGAGTCTGCTCCTGACGCTGGCACAGTTAAGAGCAATATTTTAACTAGTTAGTTAGGCGGTTGTATATCAGTCAGATAGTGAAGCTAGCTACTGTCCAGTGTGGCTGTTAAATTTACCTTCCAGCACTTTTTTTTATGTTTTGAACATTACTGAGGTCCACAAAGATAGCCAGCAGGGCACGTGTTGTGCACTGGTTCTATTGTGCTCCATGCACAAGTATAGCATTCTAATTAATATTTTTTCATTAGCTAAATGTGAAAAAGCCTGCTGTATTCCACGTTTTAGCTAGTTAGCTATGTGGTTTTATATCAGTCAGATAATATAGCTAGCTAGTGTCCAGTGTGGCTGTTAAATTTACCTTTCAGCATTTTTTTTGTCATTACTGAGGTCCACAGACACAGCAGCAGGGCACATGTCCTAAAAGTGCACTGCTTCTATTGTGTTGTGCTCCATGCATGAGTATAGCATTTTAATTAATATTTTTTCACTAGCTAAATGTGAAACAACCTGCTGTATCCCACTTGTCATTTAGTGCTGTGGTGATATGAAACTGTCTGCAGACCTATGGCACATTAAAAAAAAATTATAATTTTTTCTGATGCTAAATGTGAAACAGCCAGCTGTATCCCATGTTGTCATTTTGTGGCGGTGATATGAACCTGACTGCAGATATAACATGCATTAAAAAAAATTCCAATTTTTTTTCTGTTGCTGAATGTGATACAGCCCACTGTATCCCTCATTGTCATGTTGTGGCGGTGATATGAACCTGTCTGCAGACATAATGCGCCTTAAACAAAAATTCTAGTTTTTTCTGTTGTTGAATATGATGCAGCCAGCCGTATCCCACGTCATTTTGTGGCGGTGATATGAAACTGTCTGCAGACCTCAAGCACATTAAATATTAATTTTTTTCTGTTGATACACGTGATACAGCCCGCTATATCCAACCTTTTCATTTAGTGGCATTGAAATTGTTCTGCGTGCAGAGCTGTTGAAAATTAAAATTAATTTATTTAATTTTTTTTACAAATGTGATAGAGCAGATAGATCTGAGTTTGAAATTGTTTTGAGCCTATCTTGTAGATTATGTGCATCTTTGGCATCCAATTTCTCACGAGCATCTTTTATACCTAGCTTGAGATGCGCATCTGTTACACATCTGAAAAGCATCAAGTGCTCTCTAGTAATTGGTGTTGGGTAGATGAGTAATAGTTGTAGGCTGCATCATGGATCTTTTACTTCCCATAGCCATCCTGTTGATCCTATTGTACAGTTCATGTAAAGACATGGCGGCCATATTACTCCAGCAAACCTGACCCTACCAGCAGCAACTGTAGGAAATAGGGCATTTCAACGCCATGGACAATCTTCTAGATTACACAGGCCTCATCCACACTAAAAAATTTATGTTTTAAGCATCTAGTCAATGCTATACAGGCCTTATCAACAGGCTCCCCAAAAATTCTTCTGTTGCTAAAGTCATACAGTAGGGGACATCTCACTTTAAAATTGTTTGGAGCATCTAGTCAATGTTATACAGGACTCATCTACACCAAAAAAAAACAAAAAAAATCTGTTACTAATGTCATACAGTAGGAGACATCTTACTTTGAATTTTTTTGGAGCAGATCTTCTTTGTCATACAGACCTCATTGACACTGAAACAATTCTTTCTGCTGTGAGAAACGTGATTCATCACGCCATATTTCACCTTCTAATTTTATGCCACTGAAATTCAGCTGTGTGCAGAGGTTGTGCAGAGTAAAAAAAATATTTTTAGTTGCTAAATAGTGTGCTCCTAGCACACTATCTGAGCTACATGACTGGGAAAAAGCGAGGTCGTGGAGGAAGGGGGAATAGGCTTGGTGTTCGAGGTGTATGTGGGGTAGGTGTTAATGCTTCGGATAGCACTAGTGAACCACTAACATGATGGCCAGTCCAAAGACAACTGACAACTTCTGTTACTGGATGTTGTAGTTTTTAGTGTGCTGCATTGTTCTTGCGTAATGTGGCTTCTGTTGCTGCTGCTGGAGATGTTAACAATAATTTGTGGAAATGTGAACAGTCCTGCTTGCGTGTCCATCTGCTGGGTTGGGTGTAGCGGAAGACCTGTCGGTCCCTATTATACTATTTCTACTGTGGTAAAATTGATGCCACTTTTTTAATGTCTGACACTAATTTTTGTAGATGTGTAGATTCCACATTGGGTTTCCTTCATGTGTGTTGCCTGTAGCAGGAGGCCTCCGATATTGGCAGTCCTCCACTGGCTTTGAGTCAACTACCTGTGTTGCTATCCTTACATTTTTCTGACAATAGTAATCTATAAAACTGATGTGTGCCACCTGAGTGTGGGTGAGCAACACTTTCAATTTTTGGGGGGTTTTATCACTTATATAGCTCCAATAATTCAACATTTGCTTTACAGACATTATAGTCACTGTCATCATTGGGACTCACAATCTAAATGTACTATCTGTATGTCTTTGTAGTGTGGGTGGAAAAATAATTACTGGGAGCAAACCCTTGCAAACATGGGTAGAAAATACAAACTCTTTTCAGATGCTGTCTTTGGTGGGGTTGTAACACAGGACTACTGCGCTGCAAGACTGCTGTTTTTGCATTGACAACTGAACGTTTCTGTGGTTGGAAGGCTATCACTGCGATTCAAACTGTGTCCTCACTGCTGTGTTGGGGAAAACCACTGTCAAGATTGTCTTCCAGCATGTTTTGATACTGCTGCATCAGCATAGGCACATCCCTTTCTAGGGGGAAGCCGCAGGCAAAATTTACTTTTGTATTGTGGCTAGAACACACTTGCAACCCAGTAGTCAGCATTTTTTGGAATTTTAACTATACGAGTAACAATCATGTTGCAGATAGTGCTGCAAGAAGGCGCTCATGGATCGGTCTCTTTCCAGCTCCACAGTGTGTTGGTGGTGGTAAAACACTCAAGCTTTCTTCCTCTATCACCTCCTGACAACCATGGACAACATACAGGGAATTATTATCGTCTTCATCTCCTAACTGTTGCACGTCCATCACCTCTTCCTTCTCAAACTATTCATGGTCCTTCTCCATTTGTTCCTCCCCTGGCAAACGTCTGTGAGATGACAGACCTGAACTTATAGATATTGTTATCCCTAAAGCTATTCGCCTCTGCTTCCTCCTCTTCCCTCAGGACCACCACCACTGCCTGCTCCCCCACAATATTTAAAGTGTGCTCCAGCATGTAGATGAAAGTAATAGGGATGCTGATGATGGCATCATCACCGCAAACCATCTTAGTAGCCATTAAGAAAATGTACAGAAGGGTGCAGAGGTCCTTCATCTGTATCCAGTACCCAAGTGTGAATTGCACCATGTCCGTACTGCTTTGTGCCAGGCTATGAAAAATGTCATACTGCACCAGGTATCGATGCTGCTGCCACAGTCGCTGCAACATGTGCAAAGTTTAATTCCATGGTGTGGTCACTTCGCATATCAACCGGTTAACCAGTAGTTGAAAGATCTCTATACCAATTGAAGTGGAATGGTGGAAGACAGCATGACAGTGGTTTCTGCAGCAGCGCATTCAGGGTGGGACAGAGGCAGAAGAATTGCTGTACCATCAGGTTGAGGATGCGAACCATGCAAGGCATGAGTGCAAAGTTGACCCAGCGTAGGGCCGCCACCAGGTTTACACCATTATCCCACACTACTTTCCCTGGCTCCAGGTCGAGTATAGACAGCCATTGCTCAAACTCGGCATGGATAGCTGTCCACAACTGTTAATCTGTATGACTGCGATCTCCAAGGCATATAATTGTAAACACTGTATGATTACGATGAGTCCTGGCTGTGCGGTAAGGAGGTGGGGGATGGATTATCTCTGCAGTGTTGGAACGTGTGTTTAACTAAGGCAGAGGTTGAGACGCAGGTGGAGGCCCTAGAGGAGGTGGAGGAGGCAGAAGTACTGCAGGAACTGTTACATACAGAGGTTTGTTCTGCAAGCCCTGGAGATTCCAAGACTTGGTGTCTACTGACACCTTGGTGTCTACTGATATGGTTCTACATCCCCTGGTGAGTACTAGTTTAGTTCTCCAACCCAAGCTGTTTAGTAGTTTAGTTCTCCAACCCCTGTTGTCTAGTAGTTTAGTTATCCATAATTATGGTGTGTAGTGGTTTATTTCTTCATCCCCAAGCGCCCTACAAGCCTTGGGAATAGCAAGACTTGTGGAGCAGCCACTTCCCCGATTGCCCCTAAAGCCACCAGAGTCACCCAGTGCCCAGTCATCTGGCTGTAACTCCGATTTTTGTTGGTCTGAAAAAAAAAAAGACCCAAGATAGCCAACTGCAGAACCGCAAATTCTGCTGTCTACTGCCAGAGTTGGGCCTCAGGATGCATTGATTGTCATGGTTGCATAACTCTGTGTCTATGTAACCTTCTTGTCTTCCTCCTCCTCTTCCTCCTTTGCTGACCTACTCAGCTGCATGCCACTGGGTTTACACCGTGTGATCTACTACCTTATCATCATTTTCTCTGTACTCCCACTCCTCGCCCTGAAAATCAACCTCCTCCTCTTCCTGCCTTGACAGCACAGTACAGTCCACGGGCGCCTAAAATATCTGAGTCTCGTCACAAATGGATCACCTTCACCCAACAGGTTAATGCCTGTTGACGAGGATTTGGTTTATACTTGGACAAAACTTCATCCTGCCATGGATCAAAGTGAGAAAAAATTTGGTCATCGGTGCAGATGATTTCCCCCTCTTGATGCTGTGAATCTTTAGAGTACTCTTCCTATGCCCATGGCATACAATATGTGAAGAGATCTGTAGACTCAGCCATCTGTGGTTCTCAATAGTCAGGCAGTTGGAGGGTAAAAAGGTTAATTGGGGTGCCACCACTGAGGACTGTACTGTGTGTGATGTTAAGGTGGAGGAAGAGGAGCACAGGCAACTTGATGCAGCACTTGTCATCCGCTGGAGAACATGTCCTTTCTGGCCCTCATCTACAAAGCATACCGTTGTACGGCTGCGAAAGAAAGGTAGAGGAGTTGCCCGTCCAGTAACAGAAGTTGTAGAAATGCTACGCAAATTCTGACTGCAGCAAAACAAACCGACTTCTCATCCCTCATATCATACCTGTCTCACAACCCTAAACAACTATTCAGGACTTTCAATTCTTTCCTGCATCCATCAGTTCCCCCTCACTCTCCTGTCATCTCAGCTGAATACTTTACCTCACCACCTGTGAACGTAGGACAATAACGTCCCACCTTATTCCAAACTTTACCACAGTCTTCATCACAAGCATAACCCACCTCTTCAACCTGTCACTAAAAACTGGTGTCTTCCATCTTGATTGAAACATACCTCAATCACACCCATCCTCAAAAAGCCCACCCTTGACCCATCCTCTGTGTCTACCTATCACCCCATATCATTTCTCCCTTATGCCTCCAAACTACTGGAACATGTCCATTTTGAACTGTTCCCCCACCTTTCCTCTTGCTCCCTCTTTGAGTGCTTACAATCTGACTTCAGACTGCACCATTCCACTGAAACTGCCCTGACTAAAGTTACCAACGACCTACTAACCACCAAATGAATGTGACACGAGTTTGTCCTCCTCCTGGACCTGGCATCTGTCTTTGACACAGTAGACCATTCCTTCTTACTACAGACTTTTGATCAGGTGACATTACAGACTTGGCTCTTTGTTGGACCTCCTCATACCTATCAGACAGGAAATTAATTGTCTCCCACTCACATACCACCTCCTCATATCGTCCCCTATGTGTCAGTGTCCACCAAGGTTCAGTTGTAGGTCCAGGCACTATGCTTAGAAGGCACAAGAACATTCTCCCGCCCTCTTAAAGGGACCAACTGCATCAACCTAAGGTAGTCCCAACCTATAGCTAGACGACTCCTTCTATTTATGGCTTCTTCTCCAATATGAAGGTGCCTGAGCTACGTTGTTAGTTTGCCTCGCATGTTTGCTAGTTGTCAGGTTCCTCAGGTCTACCTGTCTGCTTGTCTGCCCTGTACCCATCTGCTCTTACCTATCTGTGCACGTCTTCTCGTACCTGTCTGCGCTCTCCTGTCCATCAGCTGGTCCAGATCGCACCTGCCAGTGCCCATCTAACACTTGGTCAAGCCCACACCTGCCAGGGCTTTTCTGTTCCCCAGCCGGTCCCATCTGCACCTGTGGCTACAGAATCCCTACAGTGCCTACTGGAGTTTTTGATCCCTTCTTTGGGCTGTAACAGCTTACCCACTGTAGGGGATCAGCTGACACATTCTGTAGGTCAGCCATGGAGTAGCACCTGGTGCCACCTCTTTGTACCTCCTTGTTTTGCAGTTTTCGTCTACTGCCACTTGTCCGAGTAGGGATTTGGTAGACCACAAAGTTACGCCCCTTCCAGGCTTTCAGAGAGACACAAAACAGTGATTCCACCACCTTGCCCGTTACAGTCTCCATCTGCTGGGTTGGCTGTAGTGGAAGAGGTGTCGGTCCCCGCTATACTAATTCTACTTTATTGCAATTGATGCCACTTTGTTGGTGTCTGCCACTAATTTTTGTAAATGTGTAGACTCCTGGTTGGGTCTCCTTCATGCGTGTTGCATGTAGCAGTAGGCCTCCAAGACCGTCAAGCCTCCACTTCCTTGACTCTGTGTTATTACCCTTAGATTTTCTGACAATAGCAGTCTATGAAATTAATATATTTTTGCCACCTGAGTGTGGCTGAGTATGAAAGCAGGTTGTGCTGTTGCATGTGTTATCAGGGCTCCCAGCATAGGACACCTACACCGATTCCTCACCTACCTCGTCTTACTCTGACCTTCATTTGAAAGGTGTAAATGCTGTCCCAGACCCCGATACCTCATGCCTGGCTGATTGCTGCAGTTCCATGCTAAAATTTGAACTGTGGGTGAATTGAGGCCACGTTATTTGCGTCTGTCCCTCATTTGATGTGTTTTGGCAGCATTTGAGGCCGTTATAAGGTGTTGTGCATGCGTTTGTTTTTGCCTCCTATTGAGCTGAATGGCATTCGGTTATGTTAGGTGAATATTCGAAGAAATTAATTGCTGAATATTACAAATTCGGCAATTGTAATCCAAACCGAACATTGAAATATTTGTTCATCTCTACTGACTGATAACTTTCAACAAGATCCCTTTACTGTGTTGTAAGCTGTTTACATACCATGGCTTTTACTGTAAAATATAACTAAGAAAATTTCAGTTTTTGGAAAATCCTACTAGAACAGGTAAACTTTATATGTGGCTAATCAGAAATACTTTAAATGATATCTGCTGTGAGTTTAAATGAGATTGGATAATTCTGAACCTAACTACATTCCCAATTATAAGAGGGTGTTTACACTTATGCAACCACATTATTTTTGTTGTTTTTTATTTTCCATCTCAAAAGTATTTCAGTTTCTTTCTCAATCGATTTGTACAGACTATGGATGATATTAAAGGTAGAAAAAGTTCTGAAATTATTCTTCTTGCTATGACTTTTTTATATGACAAAAACATGCAATTTATCAGGGAGACTTTTTATATACACATTTCAACATATATGTATATTAATATTGCTCTACATTGAAATTGCACGGCCTAAATGTGCTCAATGGGAGACAAGTCCAGGGACTCTGCAGGCCATAGTAGATTATTTAGGCCACATAGGCTACTCACAATAGAGTGAGCAAAAAGAGGCCTTATGTTATAGTGTTGAAAACGGTTCCTACCTAATACGTGTGCACAGTACTGTGTGTATACAATTATTGTTACAGTATATCAGTATAAAAGGAAATTCCAGGAATAGGGGGAGGACACCAAGTGACAAGGCAGTAACGAAAATTCAAGGTGACACAGTGTGAATAAAATAAAAAAATTTTATTAAATCAATAAGTGTAAAATATATGCATAACATTACAACATTGTATATATAAAAATATTTCTTTATTCATTATTAAAATAAATGTATTATTAAATAACCAGAGGCAAAAATCCAATATAATATGGTAAAGCTACATAAAATAAAATGAGCGAATCCGTGTATACATATGTGTTAGACTATTCTTATATATAGTAGCATGGATATGTAGCTGTATACAAAACTGGAAAATAATATGCTCAATCAAAAACCAGGTAATGGCCCTATATATATAGAGACTGGCAGTATATGGACGTGCTAGGGTGCAAAAAGAACATTGACTGTGCTGGCAATAAATATGTGTATAAATATCCACAAAAAATACACAAATAAAAACAGTGAGCATGTGTAGCCACAGTGTGAAATGGAATCAAAAATACCCTGTGCCGCAAAAAGTGAATACAAAACTGCCAGAAAACGTGTGAGCCTACATGTGTGAGAGATAAACACCATGCGCCACTGAGAGTGAAATAAAAAGTAAAATGCCACCAAATGAAGGGCAAATACCTGGGAGCTTAATACCACGGGTGGAGACCTCGGAAGAACGCGCCCCGGAAATCTATTTCCTTCGTCAGGGGTGGTATTAAGCTCCCAGGTATTTGCCCTTCATTTGGTGGCATTTTACAGGGTATTTTTGATTCCATTTCACACTGTGGCTACACATGCTCACTGTTTTTATTTGTGTATTTTTTGTGGATATTTATACACATATTTATTGCCAGCACAGTCAATGTTCTTTTTGCACCCTAGCACGTCCATATACTGCCAGTCTCTATATATATAGGGCCATTACCTGGTTTTTGATTGAGCATATTATTTTCCAGTTTTGTATACAGCTACATATCCATGCTACTATATATAAGAATAGTCTAACACATATGTATACACGGATTCGCTCATTTTATTTTATGTAGCTTTACCATATTATATTGGATTTTTGCCTCTGGTTATTTAATAATACATTTATTTTAATAATGAATAAAGAAATATTTTTATATATACAATGTTGTAATGTTATGCATATATTTTACACTTATTGATTTAATAAAAAATTTTTATTTTATTCACACTGTGTCACCTTGAATTTTCGTTACTGCCTTGTCACTTGGTGTCCTCCCCCTATTCCTGGAATTTCCTTTTATATTTCCGGATGGTCTGCCATCCACACGTCTGGTGGTATTGTCACTATTTTCTTTATAGATATTAATTTTCATCAATTTTGAGATATTTTACCATTATTGTGACAAATACATCATCTTTTTTAGTATATCAGTATAGTTTACAGTTCAGACATACCTTACTGTTCTAGGCACTTGACTATCCAGGATTAACAGTTCTTGGCTAATTATACACAGCAGGGAAAATAATATAAAATCAGCATATGTCAAGGTCACAACGTAGGCATGAATATTGATTTTGCAAAGTAAATAAGCCAACTTAAGTAACCAGTCCCTTACCTTCAAACTGTCAAAAATACCCATAGCAACAGCAAAGAATATGACAGGCCTTGAACACAACAGGACCATAAATCCACAAGTCAATAAGTCTACAAGAACACAGCTTGTGGAGTAAGTTCTGAACTATTTGCAATACACTATACTAGTGATGAACCCGTTCTACGCCCGGGTGGCAAGCATTTTTATAGGTACATGGTCTCCCATTCTGGTATGTGCTTCCCCCCTCCTATTCTGGTATGCATGGCACCCCTCATCCCTATCCTGGTATGTATGGTCCCCTCACCCCCACCCAAATCTACTATGCATGGCACCCCATTCCTCATCCTGGTATGCAAGGTCACCTCCTGCCCAATCCTGGAATGCATGGTCTCCTCACCCCCCCAATTCTGGTATGAATGGTCCCGTCACCCCCAATTCTGGTATGAATGGTCCCCTCACCCCCCAATCCTGGTATGAATGGTCCGCTCACCCCCCAATCCTGGTATGAATGGTCCCCTCATCACCAAATCCTGATGTGCATGGTCCGCTCACCCTCCAATCCTGATGTGCATGGTCCCCTCACCCCCCAATCCTGATGTGCATGGTCCCCTCACCCCCCAATCCTGATGTGCATGGTCCCCTCACCCCTCAATCCTGATGTGCATGGTCCCCTCACCCCCAATCCTGGTGTGCATGGTCCCCTCATCCCCCAACCCTGATGTGCATGGTCCTCTCACCCCCCAACCCTGATGTGCATGGTCCGCTCACCCCCAATCCTGATGTGCATGGTCCCCTCATCCCCAATCCTGATGTGCATGGTCCCCTCATCCCCAATCCTGATGTGCATGGCCCCCTCACCACCCCAATCCTGATATGCATGGTCCCCTCACACCCCAATCCCGGTATGCACGGTCCCCTCACCCACCAATCCTGGTATGCATGGTCACCTCCCACTCAATCCTGAAATGCATGGTCCCCTCACCCCCAATTCTGGTATGAATGGTCCCCTCACCCCCCCAATCCTGGTATGAATGGTCCCCTCATCGCCCTATCCTGATGTGCATGGTCCGCTCACCCCCCAATCCTGATGTGCATGGTCCGCTCACTCCCCAATCCTGATGTGCATGGTCCCCTCACCCCCCAATCCTGATGTGCATTGTCCCCTCACCCCCCCAATCCTGATGTGTATGGTCCTCTCATCCCCCAATCCTAATGTGCATGGTCCCCTCATCCCCAATCCTGATGTGCGTGGCCCCCTTACCCCCCAAATCCTGATATGCATGGTCCCCTCACCCCCAATCCTGATGTGCATGGTCCCCTCATCCCCAATCCTGATGTGCGTGGCCCCCTTACCCCCCAATCCTGATGTGCGTGGTCCCCTCACCCCCCAATCCTGATGTGCGTGGTCCCCTCACCCCCCAATCCTGATGTGCATGGTCCCCTCACCCCCCCAATCCTGATGTGCATGGTCCTCTCATCCCCCAACCCTGATGTGCATGGTCCCCTTACCTCCCAATCCTGATGTGCATGGTCCCCTCACCCCCCAATCCTGATGTGCATGGTCCCCTCACCCCCCAATCCTGATGTGCATGGTCCCCTAATCCCCCAATCCTGATGTGCATGGTCCCCTCACCCCCAATCTTGATGTGCATGGTCCGTCACCCCCCAATTGATGTCTGGGCCCCCACCCCCAATCCCGATGTGATGGTCCCCCCCCCCCCAATCCCGATGGCATGGGCCCCTCACCCCCCCCAAACCTGATTGATGGCCCCTTTTACCCCAATTAATGTGCATGGTCCCCCATCCCCAATCCCGTGTGCTGGGCCCCCTTACCCCCCCCAATCCGATTGCATGGTCCCCTCACCCCAAAACCTGATGTGCTGGTCCC
>JARQOD010011610.1:0-22774 GCA_033576555.1 Oophaga sylvatica
GAGTACCCCATTGCCTGGAAACCCCACAATTGTGGTGGGGGTCGACCAAAACTTTGGCGTCACGAACAGGATACGAAACTTGCAGCATTGCGAGCCCTGTGTGCCTGTGGAGTGTTTTGGTGAAAAAGACTTTTTGCTGTTGTTTGGCGCCAAATACCGCCATTTTTGCCGCCAGATTCGCGCCCTAAGGCGCTGGAGAAAAGGTGGGGTACCTGAAAGAGCGCGCAAAGTTTTGGGCACGCCCCCGGCTTGACTCAGCGGCAGGTCCTGCAACAGGAAGTAAAAACGCTCTGACATCAGAGCGCCTGCGACGAAGGTCCTGTTCCCACTGCTGTGCCTGTGAATTTAGCAGATCTGAAACCGGTAGGCTCCGTTTAACCAAGGGGGCGCTAAGATGTCACAACAACCGGCTGACAGTGCGGCCCCGGCCGGAGGGCCCCAACCCCCGCACCGCCTGGTATTGTAGCGCCAGATGGGGGTGCAGGTCCAGCACCCAGTCCGGTAGTCCCGATCATGCCACTAACGCTCCCATATATGCCTGGGGCGAAATGGCTTCCTCGTACAGCGGTGAGCCAGGCACATTAGCAGGCTTCAGCGGAAGTTATGCAGCATCCTAGAATGTACTCCATGCCTGAGGACAAAAAGCGCTGTGCTAATGGGCTAACTGGCGTGCTGGAGGGAAGTGGAGACTTGGGTACCGTTGATCAGGAGTCGGTACCTGCGTTTTCCTTAAGCTGCATGCCATATTTGAAGGACCGCCACAGAAAAAGGATCCCCGGATGGCCTTCTACCACTTTTTCACAGCAACCAGGGGACAGCATCAGGGACTACGCTTGCCGACTACAGGAGCCCTGAGAGTCTTAAGCAGTTAATAATTTTAAATGCTTCGATGAGAATAAAATGCTGAAAGAAAAATTTAACAGGGATTGAGACCCCAAGAGGAACGCAGAACTGTAAACTGGTGGTCCTTGGATCATCCGGTGCTACTTTGATGCCCTAAAAGACATGGCAATTAAAAGGGCTGCGGCCCCCTGGGCAAACCTGAAGTGGCAACCCAACTAAACAGGGTGAAGTCATCTGGAAACCCGGCAGTCCCCCCTTTTCCCCGCTTGGGCAGAAACCAAAACGCGGCGAAAACCCCCTAGTGATTGGTTTGTCTGCGCTCAGAGGTGCGCCAGCTGACTAAAAATCTGGCTGCTGTGATGAGTGCCTGCAGCTGCGGAAAGAGGAGGAAGGAAAGATCTTGTTAGCTGACTGCCCAAAAGGGACGTCCGTGGATGCACCGGAGAAGAAAGAAAGAACGTCGCCCCCGGGGGGGACAACGCCACCCCAGGAGCGACCTCTGATCAACACCCCCTCGTCGAGAGATCATCTGTTATCGATGAAACCCGGAAAGGTCTATGTCTCCACAGTGCCCTTTAAACGGGCGGGAACCTGGGCCAAGGGCCAACACCCAGGAGATACCGTCGGGCCCCCTTAGACTGGAACCGCAGGTTATGTGGGTGGGCGACCCTCCCTGTCCATCATCTTAGATGGTATTGCAGTTCGGCATTGTTAGACACTGGGTCCCAAGTGACCCTAATACCGATGCCCTATATACTAAGTACTGGTCAATGGACAGTCTTAACCCCCCGAGCCCTGACTTTACCGTATATGCTCTAATGGTCTTCCTGTAGAGTACTCGGGACAAAATGTGTAGATGTAAAGGTGGGCAGAGAGGAGTTGAAAGACCAGGGGCTTTGGTGTAAAGACTGCAAATGAGGAGAACGGTTTAAATATAATTTTGGGCACTAACATTATCGGTAATTGTTTGGGAGAAGTTTGTGTTCTTGCTCCAACAGCTCGCGAGATTGCCCGACCAAGGCAGAAAGGAGTAATCCAAAGAGAGATCCGGGCCCTGGTGTGTCAGCAGCAAGCGAAGCTTACAGACGGCGAAATTGGTAATGTACGGGTCACTGACTCGGATCCTATTGTGATACCCCCAATGAGTGAAAAAGTTATCTGGTGCAGGGCAGCCATAGGTCTGAGAGGACAGAAACCAAGCTGTAGTAGAACCCCACCATTCAGAACATAGACCTACACTTATGACTGCTAGGGGAGTAGTAGAAGTGGTGAATGGAAGAGTACCGGTAAGGCTTCTCAATTGGGGAGATGATGAGGTTTAAACTTACCCCGTTATTTCAACCATGCTAACTACATGCTGTCGACAATAATTCTATTCTTCCGGCTGAGTCCTTAGACTCCTGTCAATAGTGGAGGGGCAATGACCAGCAACTCAGGTGGCGGAAAAGGGTGTCAGCAACTCCATGTTGGACGGCACCCCCTCCCGCTCACCAGAAGCAAGGGGTATTACGGGTGGTGCAAGAGTAGCCCAGTGTTTAGCAAGCACCCACTTGATTTTGGGGTAATTAAGGGGGGTCCAACATCATATCCCTACAGGCAGTCATCCTCCCATCAAGGAGCGGGTTTTGGTATACCCCCAGGGCCCCTTATCAGAAGGCTAAAGAAATGTTGCATGATATGAAGAAAGCCGGGGTGATAAGGGATAGTTTTTAGCCCTGGGCAGCCCCTCTAGTTCTGGTTAAAAGAAAGATGGTAGTATGAGATGTGTGTGGATTACAGGCAGGTGACCGCCTAACCACACAAAGGGTGCATACCCGTTACCACGCATAGAGGAATCATTAGCTGCTCTGAAAACGGCTAACTACTTTTCTACCCTTGATCTGACTAGTGGGTTTCTGGCAAGTGGCTGTGGCTGAGGGAAACGTGAGAAAACGGCTTTCACCACCCAATGGGGGTCTGTGAGTTCGGGCAGAATGCCGTTTGGGCTCAGTAGTGCCCAGGAACATTTCAGAGGTGATGGAGAACTTGCCTGGGACATCTCAATTTTGGGAAACCCTGCCTGCTATACCTAGACGACGTCATCGTGTATTCCAAGACTTATGAGGATCATCTGAGCACCTGGCAGAAGTATTCGAGTCCCTGTCCAGGTACGGGAAAGAAATTAAAAACCTCCAAAATGCCATCTACTCAAACAGAAGGGACAATACTTGGGGCACATCGTCAGTTCGGAAGGGTTGCGCCGGCCCAAGAAAGTCACTGCCATCCAGAAGTGGCCGGAGCCGAAGAACCTTAAGGAAGTGCGACGTTTTCCCGGGGACAACGGGTTACTACAGAGATTCGTGAAAGATTACCGAAGAAGGCCGCTCCTTTACAGGACCTCCTAGTAGGACAATCCCTAAAGAGCAGAAACCCTCCCTTTTAAATTTGGGGTAAGGAACAGGCTGAAGCATTCCAAAGATGAAAGAGATCTTACAGGTGATGAGATTTAACCTATCCCGATTACAGCCAACCGTTCCTGTTGTACACCGACGCCGTAATGAAGGGTTGGGGGCAGTTCTCATCAGAAGCAGAATGGCCCAAAAAAAATCATCGCATATGCCCGCAGAAAACTCAGGCCAACTGAAAGGAATCCGGAAAAATTAAGCAGTTCAAGCTGGAGTTTCTGGCGCTGGTCTGGGCCATTACTGAAAGATTTAAGCATTATCTGGCCTCAATCGGTTCACTGCGTTTACAGATAAAAAACCCTTAAAGCACCTGGAACCGCCAAGCTGGGTGCCATGGAGCAGCGATGGATGGCTCGGTTGTCCAATTACCAGTTTACTATCAAGTACCGGGCAGGTCGAAAGAATGCTAATGCTGACGCATTGTCCCGAATGCCACATGACTCTGTACGGAAGAAGAATCGGACGACCTGGAAGAAATTGAGCTACCTGCGTTCCATCGAAATGGGGTAGTCCACGAGCATCGAGTCAACAGAAAGCAGTATGTGCAACATTAAATCCTTTACCCCATCACAGCTGAAAGAGACTCAGGACAGTGATCCAGTGGTCAGCCGCATCAAGGAGTTGTTAAGACAGGAAGGCTCCTCTTTGGAAAAGGATGCACCTATGTCAGCCAAGCTCTTGTGGAACGAGAAAGCAGGTTGTTCCTATACCGTGAGAAGTTGTGCAGGAGATACGTCAACCCCAGAACCCATGAGATGGTCTGGCAAATCGTGGTCCCCAAGGCAGACGTCCCAATGGTGTTGGAAGCATACCACGATCAAGCAGGACACTTTGGCTGGAGAAAGCTGGAGACCCTGTTGAGATGCCGGTTCTACTGGGTAGGGATGCGCAGCTCCATTGAGAGGTGGTGTCGGAACTGTGGACCCTGTGGTCTCAGAAGGAAGGACTACGGTAGTCAGAAGGCCCCCTGCAACCTATCCGGACGACCTCGCCCCCTGGAGATTGTGGCCCTGGACCACGTCAAACTGTCGCCAAGTAGTCTGGATACTCATACGCCCTGACCATGGTGGACCATTACTCCAGATTTCTGGTGGTTGTTCCAGTTAAGGATCAGACCGCAGTGACGGCCGCGAAAACCTTTCAAGCAAGCTTCTGCAGACCGCCATGGGTATCCGGAGCAAGTATTAACCGATCAAGGACCTGCTTTCGAAGCTGATTATTCAAGGATTCTGTCACATGTACGGGTGCAAGAAAATTAGACAACGCATACACCCTCCAAACCAACGGTCTTTGCGAAAAAAATGAACCATATTGTCCTTGACTTGTTGAGATCCATACGTTGGAAGACAGAAATCGATGGCCGGACTTACTACCTGATTTGGTTGACTTGTATAACCATATACCTGTAAGTTCTACTAACTGCACTCCAGCCTATCTTATGAGAGCAAGGCCCGGAAGACTACAATGGATTAGAACTTGGAGTGGTAGAACCGGAGGCAGACGACACCATTGAAAACTGGGACATCAATCGGCACGAGCAGTAAGACGAGTGCAAATCTGTGTAGAAGAAAGTCTCAACAAGGCACGGGAAAAACAGGAAGTATTTACAACAGGATGCTCCTGCCAAACCTTTGATGCCTGGAGAAGTGGTATTAAAAAGGAAAGGAAAATGCACAAATTGGATAACCAGTGGGAACAAGAACCCTACGTTGTACAAGATTCTAAATATGACAACGAAAAGTTTGTATCATCAGTAAGGACGGAGGAAGAACCATACCACTGTGTCCAGAGACCATTTGAAATTGTGTCCAGAACCCTTAAAGCTTTGTGAAAAGAACCCTGTCATCAATCAAGAGGAAGGAAGGAAGAGGTCATACACACGGATCTGGGAGATTTTCCTGCGGATTGGCCCCGACTGGGAGATGCTGTAATAGTTCCGGTGTTGCAGTTTTATCAGCCACAAGAGGAAGTTCTACCTCCAGTTGTGCCCGTGGTGCCAGTTGAGTCCGTTCAGGAGTTACCATTCCAGCAACACCTCAACCTACGGAATTCAAGAAGGATCATCAGAAGCAGCGCCCCCTACTATGGGATCCCCTGGTGAAGTGACTCACACGCCCAGCCAACAGTACGTTGCCAGATCCATAGAAAGATTGAGGCAGTTCTATAGTTTGCCGTTACGCAGTGCAGACAGATCACAACTTAATATACCTGAGCTACTCCACGTAGATCAGAGCGAATCACAAAAGGGAAGATACCCATTCGATACCAGCAGTAATTATAACAAATTAATGTGAATTGTAAAAGTATATATACATATGTGTCTTTTCCTTATGGTGTCTTATAATGGACTGAGAGGCTGAGGACTGAGCCAGCCCAAGAACTGATTTTGTAAATAGTTGCACTAAGGTGCCTTATAATGGTTTCACACGAAGCCTTGACTTACCTCTGAACATTAAAACCGTGTGGTGAGGCACTGAGTGAGGTCTGCATCCGATGTCCTGCAGCCCACCCAGGACCCACGTTGAAGGTTTTGTGGGGTCCTTCACAAGAATTTTGTCATGAAATGTATATTTAATATTTTGAATTTTTCTATATTTAATGTTTGTTTGCAACGTTCAAGAAATCCTTACCTCCCGCATGGGACGAGTTAATGTTTAATGCATAAACAAATTGTCTCTTTGTATTTCACAGCCCGGGAGTGCTGTCGTTTACCATGGGGGAATGTTAGCCCTGGTACACAATACCAGGAGGATGAGTGGAGAGGTAAAGGTTAAGGGTCCTCATGACATCACATACACTTAGACACACCCACAGGAGTGTTCAGAGTCAGTCAGTGAGTCTTGCCTGGACCTGTGAGGAGGAAGGGCAGAGTCTAGCTCGGGTGGCTCAGAACTGAGTTATCCCACTGTTGTGCGTTCAGAGAAGTGGAGGGCCAGTAAAGGTGAGCGAAGATTACCTCAGCCTGGTCAGAGCTGTGCCCCACTGATAGACGGACTGAGACAGCTATTGAGAGTGTGAGCAAGTCGAAAGGCACAGTGGAAGGAATTGAGAAGTGCTTTAGGATTGAAGTATCCTGCACATTGTCAACCGGTCACTGGGACCGAAGCATCACAATAGCTGCACGCATAGTGGTAGAAGATCCAAGGCTTACTGGACCTTAGGTAACAGCAAGCAGCCCCTGAAGTGTCAGTACGTAACAGGAGTCAGGTGGAATAGGAACTTTGAGCTAGGCCAAGCATATAAGAACCTAGTTTCATCACGGAAGGCTCCACCACAAAACTGACTGGGCAGTACAGCTTGGAGAAGCTGGAGTTTATAGAGAGAACTACGCTTTATGCTGGTTGGACTCATCATCATTTGAAAGTAAAGGAGGCCCCTGCTTGCTCAACCATTGCCTCAAAACTCATCCTCCATCAACCCCATCAGCCCCTGGGACCTGCCTTACCATCTAACAAGTAAAAAGGTATGGAAAGACGCTGACGGTGTGAGACTGAGTTATTTAATTGCATGCCTGCACAACCCCCCCCATAACCATCGACTGAGGGAAGAGTCCACTGTAGGGGCCCCGACATCTAGCTGCCTCACCACCCCCTCAGAGATCTACAGCAGCGCTGGTACAAATTACCAGAGACTACAGGTGGCGTCACGAACTGTATATAAATCAAACCCCCTGTAAATATACCCCCCAACATACGCCAGACCGCCAGGGCCACAGACCGAGCCACCGCTACCTGTGACATCCCCATAGACTTCCATGGGCTCGGCTCTGAGTCCCCCATTGCCCTGGTAACCCACAATTGTGGTGGCGGGTCGACACAGAAGTATTCTGCTTTCTTTCCTTTTTGAATGTCTCTCAATGTAAAAGTAAAGGTTTCACTAAAGTAGAAGCGGCCACATGACGGCCGACGTGCACCGTAAGAGGAAGTCATTACAGATCTCCGCAGAGGTTATTTACTCTGCACCTAAGGAAACACAGACAGAAAAATACAAAAATACCCAACCAACATTGTCTGGGCAGTGACCAAAGGACGCCAGTACTAACCCCCTCATCGGCACGTGCACAGAGATGGGGCCCAGTATCGATTGTACGCAATACAATAATATTGCTCATGGTTGAGGCCGCTGGCCGGGATACATGGCGGTGCGCAACACAAACAGGCGACGGTGAAATGTTTTCTAGTTCTCTATTTCCACAGGTTCAGGAAAATAGATCAAAAAGTTGAATGTGAAGTTGAGCGACGATAGGGGGGGCGCAGCAGATTTGGATGAAGCGAGCATGTACATCTCTGCTTCATTCAGACCTCCGAGCCACATTCTCAGGATCACTGAGGATCCTAGTGATCCCAGAAACAGGGATCAAAAAATTCTCCCTTATCCTATTCCTAAAGAGATAACCTGCCCTTTGGGAAACCCCCTTTATCAGGCAATGGGAGATTACTCTCTGCCAGACACATGACTTTTCTTGCTTGATAAAAAAGGATAGGACATGTTTACGGTATGTAACATGCCCAATCCTTTTTTTTTTTTTTCCATGCCCTCTACCATCAGGGAAAAGCTTGGACACCCTCATAAGCTTTACATCGACCAACATTCATCTAGTCTTAGGCCAGATTTAGTATGAAAGGGAAAAAAAATGTAGACATTCACTTCTATAGGAGCCGCTAAATATTTTGGAGCCAGCTGGCCGCCGCTGTTGCAGCTGGTTTTCTAATGTCCTCTACTGTCATCTGTGTCGACCGCCACCACATTGTGGATTCCAGGGCAATGGGGTACTCAGAGCCGAGCCCATGGAGTCTATGGAGTTTGTCACAGGTAGCGTGGCTCGGTCTGTGGCCGGGCGGTCTGGCGTTTATGTTGGGGATATATTTACAGGGGTGGTTTATATACGTTGTGACGCCACCTGTAGTATTCTGGTAATTAGTACCAGCGTGCTGTAGATCTCTGAGGGATGGTGATGCGCTGATGTCGGGTCCCTACAGGGTGGGATGGTCCCCTCAAAGTCTATGGGATTTGTGAAGTCGAGTGCAGATAAAGAACACAGTCTCACACGGTTCAGCGTCTTTCCATACCTTTATTGTAAGATGTTCAGGCAGGTCCCAGGGAGGCTGATCCAAGGAGAGTGTATCTTGAGACGCAGCTGGACAAGTTAGGGGCCTCCTTTACCTTCCAATAAACGAGTTCAACCGCCTGAAGCGTTAGTTCCCCTCAAATACTCCAGCTAATCTATAGCTGTACCTGCCAGTCAGCTTTGTGTTAGGGGCCTTCGTGAGGAGCTGAATTCTTTTTTGTCCTGCAGAAACTCCCAAGTCTTCACCCCCTGACCCCAGTTACGTACTGACTTATAAGGGGCGTCTGCCGCGACCTAGGGTCGGTAGTTCCTGGTTTCTTTCACTGTGCTTGAAACAACAGTGACCCTTCGGTCCCCAGTGACCGGGTTGCCAATGTGCTGGACTTCTTCATCCGTAAGCACTAATCCAATAAATCACTTGCTTTCGCCTGTCCCGTTGGTACATAAGCATCACACTAGCCAAGGGTCGAGTAGTCACTTTCTTTCTTTTCCTTCCTTCAAAGTTAGCTACAGATGCTCAGTTATTCAACAGGCAGGGCACGTCCTCTGAACCTGATACCGTCCTTTTGACAGGGATGCTGAAGGCTTTCTGTACTAAAACTTCTCCTTTCCTTCAGTGTATGCTGGGAGGTGATACAGCTCTGACTAGACTAAGGTGAATTCAAACACCTATACCGACTCCACGATATGAACTGATGATAAAACAGGCTAGACTCCTTCCTCCTTCCAGACGTTTTCTCTCTCTCAAGTCTAGACACTCACTCCACACGTCTCACTGTCCGAAGACGGAACTAGACTCACTAAATCACTCCAACACATACTTGACCACTCCTCTAGAGTATACTCCATACCCTAAGGGTGTGTCTAGTATATGTCGAGTGAATGAATATTTAGCATTAAAAACTGCTGTCTGCCATACACTCTCCAGGGTACTGGTGTGCCTAACACCAGGGTACACTTCCCCCATGGTAAAAGACAGCACTCCCGGGCTGTAAATACAAAAGAGACATTTTTGTTTATGCAATAAACATTAACATTAACATTTCCCATCCGGGAGGTGAGAATATCTTGAACGTTGCAAACTTTATAGAAAAACAAAATTTAAATAGCGTTCAATAAATTACAAGATACTTGTGAAGGACCCGCACCAAACCTTCAACGTAGGTCCCTGGGTGGGTGCCAGGGACGTCCAATTGCAGACCTACTCAGTGCCACACCACACGGGTTTTTTTGTTTTCAGAGGTAGTTGTGACTGGTTTATGTAAAACCAAGAGAAAGCACCGAAGCGCAACTATTTACAAGTAAGTTCTGGGTTAGCATAGTCTTAACCTCCATGTCCAATGTAAAAACCTAAGACATATTATATAATATCACATAATACGAAAGTGCAACTTTTCTGGTTACTGTTTATCATTTACATTTACCAGCCCGGGATTCTACAGTGGAAATATATATATTCACTATATAAATTGTGCAAACTTTACAAACATTTCAAACTTTTTACTTTTGGTAGACCGTATGGATTCCCAATTTTTCATATCTTATTCATTTTCTGCAAATACACTTTCCACTCTTTTTCCACCCCGGGGGGCTGGAACAACGCAAATGGGCCCTTGATCCCAGGACCAGCAAATCATGTGCTGCGATCAGGGTCTGGGTCGCCACAGTTTGGTGCGAAACCTCCAAGGGCGCAACGGGTACACTTCTCCACATGACACCGATTGCGTCTCAATCACGTTAGCGATATGGACCGCGTCAGGGATTGCGATTGCGACTGGGTCGCATGTTGCGATGTAGCGGTGGCTTAATTTTGCGATGAACTCTGGGTCGCTAGTTGCGATGACTTTGCGGGGGCGATGCTGGGGCACGGCAGTTATGCTTGATCTAGAGACGGGGACGCTGCGGTCATAGTGACGGTACCTGCGTCTGGACGGGGTCACGGACGATGGTGACGTTAAGGGCATTACCATCCTTCATTCCCAATGCCGGTATATGTGAGATATCTCCATTTGCTAAGTCCTCCGGGATGGCCTTGCGGCAGGTGAGATTTTACGTCACGCCTGCTGACGAAGACGCTGGGTAGAGGCCGGTTCACGGAATAAAGCCCCAGCCCTTCCGGAGTGGAACTCAGTCACACACCCTCCGCCGCGGTTCCGTAAGGTACCTTTGTCGCGACGGACAGTCTCTTGTCGGCAATCAACTCGGCTATTGTCGTGACGGTTCCTCTGAGTTTCCCGCTCTTCCTCTGCTGACGCCTCTTCTTTCCTCACGACTCTGCCATTCTTGTTCCCACTGGGCGGTTAGGCGACGTCATCCAGGGCGCCATTTCGTCCCAGTCCACATCTGGTAGTGTCGGACAGGACCCCTCCGGTTGTCCCGCCGGGGGACCGATCATCTGCTGCGGCCTCTTGGCCGGGCGGGCGTTCCGGGATTGGCTGTACCTCCTCAACCTCCTTCGCTTCCACCGCTTCACGTGGGATCGGGATCGGTACTTTCGGGGGCAGCCTCCGGTTGCTCCTTCGCCTTGGGCAGCAGACTCTCGGTATCTGGAATGTGGGGGTTCGTTGAGGGGAGAGACCACCGTTGTTCCCACAGCCTCCGCTGTTCAGGGTGCGCCGGGTCTCTCATTTCTTCAAAGCCAGGTGGTCCTGGCCATCTTCCTCAGGCGTGCATTTTCTTCTCTTGTCTCAAGCAACGCCTGCTTCAGGTGCAGGATCACGGATACTCGGTGTTGGTGGCAGCTTGGCTGGGGCACGGGGCCTGCCTTCCTCCGCTTCCCTGCTCGGCTGCCACGTCCTGCCTCATGATGTTCCAGAAGATTCTCTCTTTTTCTGCGGAGACATCCGGTCTCTCCGTGGAGGTGGGGTTTGCGTCTCCTCCTCCGCAGGGAAGGTGAAGAGGAGGCGGACCTCCTTTGCTGTAGGGCGGATCGCATGTTGTAATAGCACTTTGAGAGGGCAGGATTTTCTTCGCGCCACTGGGGGGGGGGGGGGTAGACGCCCACGAAGGTACGCCCCTTTTCTCCAGCGCCTGAGGGCGCGAATTGGCGACAAAAATGGCGATTTTGGCGCCAAAAGTGCAACAGTCCTTCTCACAAAAACATTCCTTGGCACACGGGCTGCAATTCTGCGAGTTTCGCTCCTGTTCGTGCGCCGTAGTTGTGTCGACCCGCCACCACCAATTGTGGATTTCCAGGGCAATGGGGTACTCAGAGCCGAGCCCATGGAGTTTGGAGTTTGTCACAGGTAGCTGTGGTCGGGCTGTGGCCCGGGCGGTTTGGCGTATGTTGGGGTATATTTCAGGGGATAGGTTTATTCCTGTTCGTGACGCCATTTGTGGGACCCGCCACCACAATTGTGGATTACCAGGGGCAATGGGGTACTCGAGCCGAGCCCTGGAATTTGGATTTGTCAAGGTAGCTGTGGCTCGGTCTGTGGCCCGGGCGGCTGGCGTTGTTGGGGTTTTTATATTTACAGGGGGGTTTTTTTAAACAGTTGGACCCACCTGATTTTTGGGTTTTAATTTTATAAGGTGGAAGCTTGGGGATGGTTTGCAGTGTGTGGGTCCCACAGGTGGATGGCCCCCCAAAAGTTATGGGTTTGTGAAGTCGAAGTGCGATAAAGAACACTAAAAAGGTCCGTTTTCCTACCTTTACTTGTAAATGTTCAAGGTCCAGGAGGCTGATCCAAGGAGGTGTATCTTGAACAGCATACAAGTTAGGGCCTCCTTTACTTCCAATCAACGAGTTCAACCCCCAAAAACGTAGTTCCCTAAAAAACTCCCTAAATAGTGTACCCCCTCGCTTTGTTTTTGGGGCCCTTTGGAAGGGGAAATTTTTTTTTTGTCCCCGAAACCCCCCCCCCCCTCTTCCCCCCTGCCCCCGTTACGTACGACTAAAAGGGGGGTCTGCCCCGCCCTAGGGCCCGGAGATTCCGGTTTTTTTATCACTGTGTTTGAAAAACAGGACCCCGGCCCCCCGTGCCGGGTGCATGTGCTGGCTTTTTCCCAAAACCCAAAGCACAATCCAATAAATCCACTTTGCTTTCCCCTTTTTCCCCTGGTAAAAAAAAACATCACACGCCAGGGTCGAGTTTTTCTTTCTTTTCCTTTTTTAAAGTTAGTACAAAACTCAGTTATCAAAGGAGGGCACGTCTCTGAACCATCCCCTTTTTTGACAGGGAGCTGAAGCTTTCTGTCAAAATTTTTTCCCCTTTTCCTCAGTGTATGCTGAGGAGGGAACAGCTCTGACTAGCAAAAGGGAAAATCAAACCCTTACCAGACTCCCGAAAGAACTGATGATAAACAGGCAGACTCCTTCCTCTTCCGGTCTTTCTCCTAGCTAGCACTCACTCCCCACGCCTAGGGGCCGAAGACGGAAAAATAGACCACTAAATCACTCCAAACATACCTTACCACTCCCCGGGAAAACCCACTACCCTAAGGTGTGTCTAGTATAGTGGGTGAATGAATTTTTAAAACATTAAACTGCTGTTCGCCATACATCTCCAGGGTACTGCTGTCCCCAACACCGGGCTAAAATCCACTTCTGTATTTTTCTTGGTTTTGGCGGGGGGCAAAAAAAACGTAAATGGAAATTGTGAGTAGACCCCAAAAATTTAAAAACCCAAAAACCCCCCTGATCGGAAAACCCAAAATTTTTTTTTCCCCTCTAACATTTTTTCCCCCCATTAAAGTACAGGCCTTTTAAACATCCAAAACATTTTAGCTGCCTTATCTTTTCTTCCCCCAAAAAATTTTTTTTTTTTCCTGCAATTCCCCCCTGCTTTAACTCAGCCTGTTTTTCAAATTTGGGATATGGGAAAGGCAAGCACAACAATGGGAAAGAGGATTTCCATTTAAGGTAATCATGTTTTTCAGCCTGCAATTTTTAAAACACAGAATCCGTTTTCTCCCGACAGAGTAGCGTTGCCTGCTCCTTTTAAATTTAAATTAAAAAAAAAAGCTAAGAAGGGACAAATAGGGGTAAACCCATTTTTTAAAAACCCAAGGAACAAAAAAAGGAAAAACACTAAAAACCCCAAAAGTGCATACAAACTTTAAATTTTGGCCACCATGATAAGTGGCCAAACCAACCCCCTTTCTACGTGTGAAAAAAATGAAAAACCAAATTTTCCCTACAAAAGGAAAAATTTTACGCGAAAAAGCATAATTAATACAGTTTAAAAAAAACAGTAAAGGAAAAAATCCAAATCGGGAAAAAGAGTGTAATAGTGCATGGTTAAAAAATCATATGGACCAAGAGACCTTGGGGCATGGGGGGGGGTTCTGTATTTTTTTCCCTTTGTATCGCCACTCATGATTCCCCCAGGGGAAGGGTAGTTTGTTTCATGTCTTAAATATCTCCTCATTGTAACTGCTAAAGTGTTCCCATGCCTTAAAAGTTCCCAAGGCAAACCCTTTTTGTTTTGTCAAGCACCTGTACAGGGGGGAGATCTGTCAATCACCCAAAAAGGGGGCAGGCAAAAGGCTTTTCCAATTATTTTTCGGAGACATTGCCCCGGGGCCCCAGAAAAAATACCCCGATGAGCGTAAGGAGGCTCTGATTCTTGTTGGGTTTCGGCAGCATGAATGATTAGTTGGTTCCCCCTTTTAATGGTTCATCAGGGGTTCTGTTGGTGTTTCAATGTAAATGCCACTCATGAAAAATTAGGCATGGATTTTTTTGGAGGCTGGGGTTTATTTCAAGGGGCCATGGCAACAAAAAAACAAGGGTGACTGAGGCCCCCCCTCTCCCCTTCCCTTATCACCCTTAAATTTTAAAAGGGTGAGCATCCGCAACCCCTGACAGCGCCGGGTTGGAAGGGACCATAATCAGTTATCCCCAACCAAAGTCCCCGACTAGGTTGGCGATAGCCGAAAATTAAAATATCGTATCGAAAGGATCGCCGATATCCTAAATATCTCGATATCCGATTCGATACGGGGGAACCCTGTAAGTTTGGGAACAAAATATCGCAACAAAAAAAAACCCTTTTTTTGTTGTAAACACAAAAAAATACAAATAGAATCATATATTAAAAATTTAAAATGTCTTTGCATTATTTACATTTTTTTTATTTATACACTTACTATAAAAAAAACTCTGTTCAATTGCGGGTAAACCGTGCTACCCTAGAAAACGCGGGCCGGGCCGATACCCCCAAACCTCTGGCTCTTTGCGACTACTTGGCATCCGAACAGTTCTGTATCGCTATAAGGTTCGACCCGCCCCCCCAATTGTGGGGTTTCCAGGGGGAAAGGGGTATCAGACCCAGCCGTAGAAGTCATGGGGATTTTTTTCACAGGTAGCTGTGGTCGGTCTGTCCCCCCGGGGGGTCGGCTATGTTGGGGATTATTACAGGGGATGATTATGTACATTCGTGCGCCCCCTGTAGTTTCTGGTAACATGTACCACGCTGTGTGACCTGGGGGGATGGTGAGGGAAAGTGTCGGGTCCCCACAGGGGGACGGTCCCCAAAGTCATTGAGTTGTGAAGTCGAGGCAGAAAGAATACAGTCTCACACGGCAGCGTCTTTCCATCCTTTACTTGAAAGTGAAAAGGCAGGTCCCAGGGGGGCTGACCAAGGAGAGTGTATCTTGAGACGGGCGGGGGGAAGTTGGGGCCCCCTTTATCTCCAATTGACCGGGCAACTAGCATAAGCGTAGTTCCCCAATTCCCGCTAATCTTGCTGTATGCCCCGCCCGCTTAGTGTTGGGGGCCCCTTCCGTGAAGGACTAATTTTTTCGTGGTCCGCGAACTCCAAATCTTCACCCCCCCGCCCCCATTGTACAAATTTTGGGGTTGTCTGCGCGACCTAGGGTCCGGAGATTCCTGGTTTTCCTATCCCGTGCCTGAAAAAACAGTGCCCCTTTGGGGCCCCGTGACCGGGGGCGATGTGCTGGATTTTTGCAACCCTGAGCATAATTTTAAATCCCCTTGCCTTTCCCTTGTCCCGGGTAACAAACACTCTTACAGAAAAGGGTTAGCAGTCACTTTTTTTCCCCTTTTCCTTCCAATAAGTCAGCCCGATGTCATTTCCCAGGCAGGAGCATCTTAACTGTACCGTCCCTAGCCGGGTGCTGAGCTTTCCTGCTTTACTTTCCTTTCTTCAGTGGGTGAAGGGGGAACACTCTGACCAGATAAGGTGTATTCCAAACCCTTACCAGATCCACTAAATGAACGGGGAAGCAGGCAATCTTTCCTCCCCCAAAAATCTTCTCACGATGTCTAAGCTTCTCCACACCCCACTGCCCAAGACAGGAACTAATCCTACAATCCTCTAAAAACCCCCAAAACCCTTACCCCTCCCCTAGAGTTACTCCACTACCTGGGGGGGGTCATGTGTGTCGAGGAAGAATATTGGCATTAAGCCCCGTCTCGCCATACACTCCCAGGGTACGGGGCCTACCCCCCGGGCTACCATTTTCCCCCCTGGAAAAACCGCACTCCCCGGTTTAAAATACAAAAGCTTTTGTTTATCAAAACAATAAAATAACATTTCCCTCGGGGGGGGTAAGAAAAAACTTAAACAAACTTAATACAAAAAAAATAAAAAGATAAAAACATTAATAAATAAAATAAAAAATACTTTAAGGCCCCCCACCCCAAACTTCAACGGGGTCCTGGGTGGGTGAGCGCCATTGCAGACCTCACCGGGCCCACCCCCGGGTTTTTTTTCAGAGGTTTTGGTGGTTTTTTGAAAACCAAATTTTTGGGACCAAGCGCAATATGTCAAGAAAGTTCTGGTTGCTAGTCCTAACCTAAAAAACCATTTGAAAGGGGGGAAAAAAACACATTAAATCCTTACAAAGTGCAACTGTTTACATCTATAATTTTTCATTTACCACCGGGCATTCATAAATTTAAAAAATGTATCACTTTTTTTAATCTGTGCAAAACCCTTTTTTAAAAACTTTTTTAAAATTTTGCATAGTACTGATGTAGACCCATAGGATCTCCCAACTCTTTATTTTTATTCCTTTTCTGCAAATTTTTTCCACTACTTTTTTCCCCCCCGGGGGGTGGGGAAACCCCAATGGGCCCTTGACCCCCAAACCAGAAAATCATTGCCGATCAGGGTCTGGTTGCACGTTCTGGTGCGAACCCCGGGGCCCAAAAAGGGTTCGTTCTCCCATGCACGATTTTCGTTAAAAATTCTTTTAGCAAAGGACCGCGTTAGGGTGCGACAGACTGCGTCCCGTTGCGTGAAGGGTGCCCTTTTAAATTTGTTCCTTGGGTCGCTAGTTGCGTGATTTGAAGGGGGCGTGCTGGGGGCAGGCCCCGGGGTGCTTGAGCTGGAACCGGGGACGCTGGGCAATGGTGACGGTACCGGGTCTGGGCGGGGGGACGATGGGACGTTCAGGCATACCACCCCCCTTATTCCCCCAAGCCCCTATGGTAATTTCGCCTTTGCAAAAACCCTCCCGGGATACCTTCGGCAGTAGATTCCATCACGCCTGTGACGAAGACCCTGGGAGAGGCCCCGGTTCCCGGATAAACCCCCCCCCCCTTCCGGGCTGGGGTCAGCCCACCCCCCCGCCGCCCCGGGGTTTCCCCCTAAAAGGTCCTTTGTCGCGCGGACGTCTCCCCTTTTCAGCAAACACCGGATATTGTCGCTGGCGGTTTTTTTGGCTTCCCGCCTTCTCCCGCTGACCCTCTTTTCTCCCCCGACCCCCCATTCTTGCTCCCACTGGGGGTGGAGGCGACTCATCCAGGCGCGCCATTTCGTCCCAGTCCACATCTGGTAGGAGGACAGGACCCTCCGGTTCCCTGCGGGGGCCCCAAAAACTGCGGGCCTTTGGGCCCCGGGCGGGCGTTGGGGGTTGGGGCTGTACCTCCTCAACCTCCCATCCCCGTTTCCCCCAGGGGATCGGGAACAGTACTTTCGGGGGCAGCCTCCGGTTCCCCCTTCCCTTGGGCAGCAGACTCTTGGTTTTTGGAATGGGGGGTTCATTGGGGGAGAGGACGCCGTTTGCTTTTGCCACTTCACAGGTTACATCGGCGCCTCTATCTCCCCACCCGGTTGGAACTTTTTCTTTAGGGGGGTTCCCCCCCGAACCCTAAAAACCCCCTGTTGCAGGGGGTTTTTGAAAAATCTCCGAGCCGATGGCAGTTGGGGGCGGGGGCAGGGGCCTGCCTTCCCCGCGCCCGCTGGCGCACACCCTGCCTCCATATTTCCGAAATTCTCTTTTCGGGAGCATCCGGTTCTTCCGTGGAGGGGATTTGCGTCTCCCCCTGCAGGGAAGGTGAAGGGGGGCACCTCCTTGCTGTGGGGGGGCCCGCTTGTTGTAGTAGCATTTGAAGGGCGGCATTTTTTTTCGCGACAGGGGGGTACCCCCCGGGGGGGACCCCACCTTTTCTCCAGCGCTGGGGGCAAAATATGGGACAAAAATGGCGAGGCCCCAAAAATGCAAACAGTCCTTTTTACAAAAAAGCCTTGGCACGCAGGGCTCGCAATCTCGCGGTTTTCTTTTTCCGTTCGTGACCCCGTAGTTGTGTCGACCCGCCCCAAAATTTTGGGGGGGTTCCGGGGAAAAGGGGTATCGAGCCGGCCCGTGAAGTCTATGGGGATTTTTGTCCAGGTAGCTGTCTCGGCTGGGCCCCGGGGGGGTTGGGCGTATTTTGGGGGGATAATTTTTTGGGGATTTTTTTTATGAAAGTTGTGGGGGATGTGTGTTCTGGTAACATGTACCAGCGTGCTGTAATCTTGGGGGATGGTGTGCAGCTGATGGGGCCCCCTACGGTGGGCTGGCCCCTCAAAGTCATGTGAGTGTAAAGGGGGGGCAGAAAAAGAATACAGTCTCCACGGTCAGCGTTTTCCCCTCCTTTCTTGCAAAATTAAGGGGCAGGTCCCGGGGGCGACCAAAAGGAGAGGTTTTGAGAGGCAGTGGAAATTGGGCCCCTCCTTTATCCCAATAGACGGGCAACTAGCATGAAGCGTAGTTCCCTCAATTCTCCGCTAATCTTAGCGTACCGCCCAGTCATTAGGTTAGGGGCCTTCCTGTGAAGGAGCGAATTCTACGGGGCCCCTGCGAACCCCAAAGTCTTCACTCCCCCTGACCCCAGTTACGTACTGACAAAAGGGGGGGTTGTCTGCCGGCCTAGGGCCCGGTAGTTCCTTTTTCCCCATCACCGGGCCTGAAAAACAGTGCCCTTCGGCCCCCCGGCCCGGGAGCGATGTGCGGACTTTCAAACCTGTGCCAATTTTAACATTGCCTTTCCCCTTTTCCACGCTGGCATAAGCCTCTTATAGCAAGGGTTGAGCAGTCCTTTTTCCTTTTCCTTTCCAAAAGAAGTCAGCCACGGATGCTCGTTATCACGGGAGGGCACGTCTCGAACCCGAACGCCTCTAGACGGGTGCAAAATTTTTCCCTTTTACTTCCCCTTTTTCAGTGGGTCTGAGGGGTGAACGCTCTGACCAATAAGGTGTTTCCCAAAAAACCCAACCCTCCACTAAATAATGGGGGGGCTAGCTCTTTCCTCCCCCAAAAAGTCTTCTCAAGATGTCAAGCTTACTCCCCACGTCCTCACTGCCCGGGAAACAGGAACAAAATCCTACAATCACTCAACACCTACTCCTTGACCACTCCCTCAAGAAACTCACTACCCGGGGTTTTTTGTCTATGGGTCGAGTGAATGAATATTGGGGCATTAACCCCCCGTCCCCATACACTCTCCAGGGTATGCGTGTGCCCACCACCGGGCTAACTAACGAGTCCTGGTGCCTGAAAGGTTTTGGCTTGGAATTGAAAAACATAGGGAATTATTTGCCTTTTTCAGCCATATCGCGCCCACGGGCAGGGAAAAAGAAGGGCGTGCTTTCGTGGGTGTACATCATCGTGGCCGAAACGATGGGGCCGACGCCATGTAAATGGTACGCATTAACATCGTACCCCCCCGCTCTGGGTTTTGCCCCTCATCCTCCTCATGGGGGGAACTAACCCCGAGGCCCCCCCCCACAAAAAAGGGGGCCCCCTCCAAAATAATGACAAAGGGGCTTGGCAGGGGCTAATGGACCACCAATGTGAAGGGGGGGGACAGTCGAGCCTCCCCCATGGAAGAACCCGATCCCCGGAAAACCCCGTTGGGGGCCCCGGCTGGAAAACCTCCCCGCTGCAAAAAACGGGGTCCCTAAGAGGCCCCGGCCCGGCACCCCGGGGGGGGCCAGGAGGAGCCACTGGCGGCCCTAAAACCAAAAATTTGGGGCGGCGCCAATCCCTCTTCCTGAAGTTCGGGGCCCCGGAAGGGAGGGGCCCCTTTTAGTAGGGGCCCTTGCAATGGATCCGGTTCGTTGTCGCGTGGAGGCCCCGTTCCCAAAAACTCTGCACGGGCACCCCAGATCCCGCTGTCTGCCCCCCGCTGGGACAGAAGAACCCCCCCCTCTCATGGAGGGGCCGCGCAGGACCAGGGTTACCGCCTGTACCGGCCCCCCTGCATCGTTCCCCAGCCCCGGTGCTTCCCCAGGTGAGCGCCGCCAGGACTGGGGGGCGCCAAGACTGCCGCAAAAAGGACACTGTAAGCGCAGTTTGATGGGGGACGGACGTGGGGAGGAGAAATTTTAACCGGGGTCAGGAGGAAAAAGGGGACTTGGGACGGGAAGCAGAGCGAAAAAGGGACCGCGAAAACCCAAAAAACTTCGCCAACGCCGGAAAAGGCCCCGGGGGAAAGGCCCGGGTGAGAAAAGAAAAAGGAACCTGTGGGACCCCCGGCGTAAGGGTGGTGGAGCTTTAAATGGGGGTTGGGGTTCACCCCGGGGGGCCGGACTTTATTTAGAAGTTTTTTTTAAAGGCGGGCGTGGAGGGGCACCTCCCGAAGGACCCCGGGGAGGGCCGTTCCAGGAGACTTGGGACTTTCCCCACCTGGGGTTACAATGGTTGGTACGCCCAAATGTTACCAGGTGCGACCCTACCCCCCCAATGTCAGGAACCTTTGAGACCCCCGGGCCTTAGCCCCACACCAGGCCCCCGCAAAATGCCCACCCCCCCCCCTAAAAATCCCACCTCCCCCCGGGGGTTTTCCTCAGCAGCCCCGCATGGAATTAAAAAATAGTGCCCTTACCCCCGGCGCCTTTAGGCCCCCCCGGGGGTTGTTCAGTCCCCGGGCCTGGGGGTTTCCCGACCGGGGGAATAAAAGGTGGCCACAAGACCCCCAAAAAAAGGGTCCGATTGGGTACAGGCCCACGACGTCACGGTCCGGGGTCCCTTTGGGGCCTCGGAAGTTTGGCAAGCACAGGGTACCAGGTGGTACCGGAAAACCCCTTCAAGAATTAAAAAACCCGGCAGGGTCCGTAATTTTAAAGTTAAATTGTTGATGTACCCGGCGGGGAAAATTCAAAAAAGTTTTTTAATTTAATAAAAAAAAAAAAAACAGTTTTCATTATTTTATTACGCTCTCCTGCGAGCCTCGATTCCGTAAAAAATGAAAAAAAAAATTTCCCCTGACCGCGCGCCATATAACGAGGCCCCCACGGGGCCCTCTGCACACAAAAGAAGGCAGAGCCCCTATCCGACCGCACAGGATTACCTGCTTCCCCGGCGGTGACCCGGATGGTTTCGGCCGGATTCCCTGCACACTGGACGCAAAAAAAACCTGTGCCCCCAGGGAGAAAAAAGGGCCATCAGCAGTCCAGGACGTGCCCCCGGGATCTTCCCAGGAAACCGGATCCTCAACCCCCCACGGGACACTCACGTGACAGTGCAAAAAAGATCCCTATTCGAAAAACGAAAATTGGTATTCGGAATCGAAAGGCCGAAAAGCTAATATCGGCCCCTACCCGTTTTGGGACGCTCAACACAGTCCGGCTGTGAGGGCCCCCGGTGGGCGTCAGGATTCACGGACTTTACCCGGCAGAAATTCCGGCGGTCCGTCTGGCTGCTTGTTTTGGGCCCCCTTACTTCTCCCTGGGGCACAGCAGTTTCCGCGATAAACCCTGCTGTGGGTAAACCCGCCGTAAAAACCTTTTCCATGAGTCACCCCGGGGGGGAAAGCAGGTAACCTGTGCTGCGCCCCGGGTGTCAGCTCTGCGTCATTTATGTTAAAAACGGACGTCGGGGCACCGTTCTATGGTGCTCGGTCGGTGGTTCCCTTTTTTTTTTTTTTTTTTTTTCGGAATCGATGGCGCCCGGAGAGACTGAAAAAAAATAATAAAAAATTTTTTTTGTTTTTTTTTTTAAAAATTAAAACTTTTTTATGACATTCCCCGCCCCCGGAAATAAAAAATTTAACTATTTACTCGGGCCCTGCCCCGGGTTTTTTAAAATTTTTGGCAGGGGTGTTCCGGGCCACCTGGACTTTTGATGCTTTCCAAACATCCGGGGGGCCCCGGACACCCGGACCTGTGACATCTTGGCCCCCGTACAGAAAGCTGCCCCCCTATTGGGGGGGGTGGGCCCCCTCTTTCTTCCCCGGGTCGGAAAACCCATGTCCGGCCCCCAACAACCCCCGGGGGCTAACAGGCCCCGGGTTTCGGGCCAGCAAAATTTTCAGCCCACTGGGGTTTGGGGACCACGAGGGGGGTGGGGAGTTTGGGTGGGGTGGGCACTTTTGCAGGGCCGGATTGGGGGGCGAAAGGTCCGGGGGCCAAGGTTTCCCCACCGGGGAGTGGGGTCGCCCCGGAAAAAATTTGGGGTACCATTATTTAACCCCGTGTGGGGTAAGTCACCAAGTCTCCTGGCAACGGTCCTCCCGGGTGTTCCCCTGGGAGGTGAGCCTCCCCCTCCCGCCGGTTCACAAAAACTTCTAATAAAGCCGGTCCTGGATGAACCCCAACCACCTTTTAAAATTTTAAAGCTCCGCTGCACCCCCTTCCCGCGGTCCCCCGGGGCCCCTTTTCTTTTTCTCATCGCCTTTCGCCCGGTCCCTTTTCCCCCCCCCGTTGGCAAACTTTTGGGTTTTTGCTGCCCCTTTGTCCTTGCTTCCCGCCCCAGTCTCCCCCCTTTTCCCCCGAGCCGGTTTAAAATTTTCCCCCCCAGACTCCGTCTCCACCCCCAAACTCAGCTTCATTCCGGTTTGCGGCGTTCCCGGCGCCCCCCAATCCGGCCGCTACCTGCGGGAAGCAGCCGGTCTGGAACAGATGACGGGGGCCCGGTACGGCAGGTAGACCTCGGTGCCTGCGCCCCTCCTCCATGAACGGGGGTCGCTTTTCTGTCTAGCGAGGGGGCAGACAGGGGATCTGGGGTGTGCCGTGCAGAGTTTTTTCAGGAACGGGTGCCTCCACTGCGACAACGTCAACGGATCACATTGCAAAGGGGCCTCTCTGAAAAGGGGGCCTCCCCCTTCCGGACGGCACTTTTTAAGAGGGATTTTGGGCCGCTCCAAGTTTGTTTTGGGCACGCCAGCTGGCTTCCACCTGGCGACCCCCCCGGTGCCGGGGCCCCGGGCCCTTAGGGTATCCCCGCTTCTTGCAGCGTAGGAGGGTTT
>JARQOD010011611.1:0-22767 GCA_033576555.1 Oophaga sylvatica
ACAGACCTGTAATATGGGAGGGTACACTGTATATAGGGGCAGATAACACATGAACATGTAAATGGAGGATACACTGTATATAGGGGCAATACACATACCTGTAATATGGAGGATACACTGTATAGGGCAGATAACACATGACCTTAATATGGGGGATACACTGTATATAGGGGCAGATAACACATGACCTGTAATAGGGGGGATACACGTATAAAAGGGGGCAATAACACATGACCTGTAATATGGAGGATACACAGTATAGGGCAGATACCAGACCTGTAATATGGAGATACAGTATATAGGGGCAGATAACACTGACCTGTAATATGGAGGATACAAATGTATATAGGGCAGATAACACGACCCGTAATATGGAGGATACACTGAAAATAGGGGCAGATAACACATGACTTAAAATGAGGATACACGGGAAATAGGGGCAGAAACACATGACCGTAATATGGAGGGTACACTGTATAAGGGGCAATAACACATGACTGTAATATGGGATACACGTTATAGGGGCAGATAACACATGACCTGTAATATGGAGGATACACGTATATAGGGGCAGATAACACATGACCTGTAATATGGAGGATACACGGGATATAAGGGCATGATAACACATGACCTGTAATATGGAGGATACACGGTATATATGGGCAGATAACACATGACCTGTAATATGAGGATACACGTATATAGGGGGAGATAACACATGACCTGTAATATGGAGGATACACGGTATATAGGGGCAGATAACACATGACCTGTAATATGGAGGATACAACGTATATAGGGCAGATAACACATGACCTTAATAAGGAGGATACACAGTATATAGGGGCAGATAACACAGACCTGTAATATGGAGGATACACGGTATATAGGGGCAGATAACACTGACCTGTAATATGGGGATACACGGGATATAGGGGCAGATAACACTGACCTGTAATATGGAGGATACACGGTATATAGGGGCAGATAACACATGACCTGTAATATGGAGGATACACGTATAGGGGCAGATAACACATGACCTGTAATATGGAGGATACACTGTATATAGGGGCAGATAACACATGACCTGTAATATGGAGGATACACGTATATAGGGGCAGATAACCATGACCTGTAATATGGAATACACGTATATAGGGCAGATAACACATGACCTTTTATATGGAGGATACACGTATATAGGGCAGATAAAAACATGACCTGTAATATGGAGGATACACGGTATATAGGGCAGATAACACATGACCTGTAATATGGAGGATACACGTATATAGGGGCAGATAACACATGACCTTAATATGGAGGATACACTGTATATAGGGGCAGATAACACATGACCTGTAATATGGAGGATACACGTATATAGGGGCAGATAACACATGACCCGTAATATGGAGGATACACTGTATATAGGGGCAGATAACACATGACCTGTAATATGGAGGATACACGGTATATAGGGGCAATAACACATGACCTGTAAATGGAGATACACGGTATATAGGGGCAGATAACACATGACCTGTAATATGGAGATACACGTATATAGGGGCAGATAACACATGACCTGTAATATGGAGGATACACGATATAGAGGGGCAGATAACACATGACCTGTATATGGAGGATACACGGTATATAGGGGCAGATAACACATGACCTGTAATATGGAGGATACACTGTATATAGGGGCAGATAACACATGACCTGTAAATGGAGGATACACTGGTATATAGGGGCAGATAACACATGACCTGTAATATGGAGGATACACTGTATAGGGGCAGATAACACATGACCTGAATATGGAGGATACACTGTATATAGGGCAGATAACACGATGACTGTAATATGGAGGATACACGGTATATAGGGGCAGATAACACATGACCTGTAATATGGAGGATACACTGTATAAGGGGCAGATAACACATGACATGTAATATGGAGGATAACCGGTATATAGGGGCAGATAACACATGAGCTGTAATATGGAGGATACACTGTATATAGGGGCAGATAACACATGACTGTAATATGGAGGATACACTGTATATAGGGGCAGATAACACATGACCTGTAATATGGAGGATACACGGTAATAGGGGCAGATAACACATGACTGTAATATGGAGGATACACGTATATAGGGCAGATAACACATGACTGTAATATGGAGGATACACGTATATAGGGCAGATAACACATGACCTGTAATATGGAGGATACACGGTATATAGGGGCAGATAACACATGACCTGTAATATGGAGGATACACGTATATAGGGGCAGATAACACATGACCTGTAATATGAGGATACCACGGGATATGGGGCAGATAACACATGACCTGTAATATGGAGGATACACTGTATATAGGGGCAGATAACACATGACCCGTAATATGGGGGATACACGGTATATAGGGGCAGATAACACTGACCTGTATATGGAGGTACACGGTATATAGGGGCAGATAACACATGAGCTGTAATATGGAGGATACACGGTATATAGGGGCAGATAACACTGACCTGTAATATGGAGGATACACTGTATATAGGGGCAGATAACACATGACTGTAATATGGAGGATACACGTATAGGGGCAGATAACACATGACCTGTAATATGGAGGATACACTGTATAGGGGCAGATAACACGTGACCTGTAATATGGAGGATACACTGTATATAGGCAGATAACACATGACCTGTAATATGGAGGATACACTGTATATAGGGGCAGATAACACATGACCTGTAATATGGAGGATACACTGTATATAGGGGCAGATAACACATGACCTGTAATATGGAGGATACACTGTATAGGGGCAGATAACACATGACCTGTAATATGGAGATACACTGTATATAGGGGCAGATAACACATGACCTTAATATGGAGGATACACGGTATATAGGGGCAGATAACACATGACCTGTAATATGGAGGATACACGTATATAGGGGCAGATAACACATGAGCTGTAATATGGAGGATACACGTATATAGGGGCAGATAACACATGACCTGTAATATGGAGGATACACTGTATATAGGGCAGATAACACATGAGCTGTAATATGGAGGATACACGGTATATAGGGGCAGATAACAATGACCTGTAATATGGAGGATACACGTATATAGGGGCAGATAACACATGACCTGTAATATGGAGGATACACGGTATATAGGGCAGATAACACATGACCTGTAATATGGAGGATACACGGTATATAGGGGCAGATAACACATGACCTGTAATATGGAGGATACACTGTATATAGGGGCAGATAACACATGACCTGTAATATGGAGGGTACACTGTATATAGGGCAGATAACACATGACCTGTAATATGGAGGATACACGGTATATAGGGCAGATAACACATGACCTGTAATATGGAGGATACACGTATAGGGGCAGATAACACATGACTGTAAATGGAGGATACACGGTATATAGGGGCAGATAACACATGACCTGTAATATGGAGGATACACTGTATATGGGGCAGATAACACATGACCTGTAATATGGAGGATACACTGTATAAGGGCAGATAACACTGACCTGTAATATGGAGGATACACGTATTAGGGGCAGATAACACGACCTGTAATATGGAGGATACACTTATAGGGGCAGATAACACGTGACCTGTAATATGGAGATACACTGTATATAGGGCAGATAACACATGACTGTAATATGGAGGATACACGGTATATAGGGGCAGATAAACACTGACCTGTAATATGGAGGTACACTGTATATAGGGGCAGATAACACATGACCTGTAATATGGAGGATACACTGTATAGGGGCAGATAACACTGACCTGTAATATGGAGGATACACTGTATAAGGGGCAGATAACACATGACCTGTAATATGGAGGATACACTGTATATAGGGCAGATAACACTTGACCTGTAATATGGAGGATACACTGTATATAGGGGCAGATAACACATGACCTGTAATATGGAGGATACACGGTATAAGGGGCAGATAACACGTGACCTGTAATATGGAGGATACACGGTATACAGGGGCAGATAACACATGACCTGTAATATGGAGGATACACGGTATATAGGGGCAGATAACACATGACCTGTAATATGGAGGATACACGGTATATAGGGGCAGATAACACGTGACCTGTAATATGGAGGATACACGGTATATAGGGGCAGATTAACACATGAGCTGTAATATGGAGGATACACTGTATAAGGGGCAGATAACACATGACCTGTAATATGGAGGATACACGGTATATAGGGGCAGATATACAGATTTTTGTGTTACTCACCGTAAAATCCTTTTCTCCGAGAC
Organism: Oophaga sylvatica; assembly: GCA_033576555.1. Taxonomy (NCBI): domain Eukaryota; kingdom Metazoa; phylum Chordata; class Amphibia; order Anura; family Dendrobatidae; genus Oophaga; species Oophaga sylvatica. The sequence continues at coordinate 4,385 of JARQOD010011611.1, forward strand.
GCTCATTGGGGGACACAGGACTGTGGGTGTATGCTACTGCCACTAGGAGGCTGACACTAAGTAAACATAAAAAAAGGTTAGCTCCTCCTCCGCCGTATACACCTCAGCACTGGTCACAGGCAAACCCAGTTTAGTGCAAAAAGCAGTAGGAGGCTAAAAAATAAATCAGAGTTAACACAGATACAGCATATCCAGAAGAAAAAACTGCTGATACCAACTAATCAGAGAATAGAGTTAACTCAAAACAAAGCCATCCGGCTATTAGGGAGGGAACTGTGTCCCCCAATGAGCGTCTCGGAGAAAAGGATTTTACGGTGAGTAACACAAAAATCCGTATTTCTCCTTCGTCTCATTGGGGGACACAGGACTGTGGGACGTCCCAAAGCAGTCCACTTGGGTGGGAAACTGACTCCACAGTGCAATTATACATAGGCATTGCTCATAGGTGCGCTACCGCGCCCTGAAGAATCCTTCTACCCAGACTGGCATCCGCAGAAGCCTGGGTATGGACATTATAATGCTTGGAAAAGGTATGCAGACTGGACCAGGTTGCTGCCTTACAAACCTGTTCCACCGAAGCCTGATGTCGAAGGGCCCAGGAGGCACCCACCGCTCTGGTGGAGTGAGCCTTGATCCCTGGGGGAACCACCGCGCCTCTGATGCGGTAAGCCTCCTGAATGGCTAACCGAATCCACCTAGCCAGGGTTGATTTAGAGGCAGCAAGTCCCTTCCTGCGACCTTCAGGAAGGACAAACAGCGTATCCGTCTGTCGAAAGGACGCCGTCCGAGATACATATCTCCTGAGTGCTCTCACCAGATCCAGCGTATGGAGAGCCTTCTCCACTCGGTGCGTCGGAGCTGGGCAAAATGAGGGCAAAACAATGTCCTCATTAATATGAAATGAGGACACGACCTTAGGCAGAAAAGGTGGTGTTGGTCTGAGCACTACCTTATCCTGATGGAAAAGTAAGTATGGAGCTCGACAAGACAGTGCAGCCAGCTCCGAAACCCGACTTATGGATGTTATGGCTACCAAAAACACCACCTTCCAGGAAAGAAATGACAGAGAAACCTCCTGCAAAGGTTCAAAAGGAGACTCTTGCAGGACTCCCAGGACTAGATTGAGATCCCAAACATCTAAGGGAGCCTTGTAGGGGGGAACTATATGGACAACCCCCTGAATAAAGGTCCTAACTTGAAAATTAGACGCGATCCTTCGCTGAAAAAGCACTGATAAGGCTGATATCTGGCGTCTAAGCGTACTTGGTGCTAGACCTGAATCTAGGCCTGCCTGGAGAAATGACAGAATGTTTGGAATTGAAAACCGAAGCGGGGAACAAATCATGTTCCCTGCACCAAGTAAAAAAGACCTTCCAAGTCCCGTGGTAGATGCGAGCCGAAACAGGCTTTCGGGCGCTAGCCATCGTCGCGGCGACCTTTTTAGAGAATCCAGCCCTAGTCAGGATCCAAGATTCAACGGCCAAGCCGTCAAACACAGGACCGCTGAGTTCTGGTGGTAAACTGGGCCTTGAGAGAGAAGGTCCGCGCGCTCTGGCAGTCGCCAGGGTGCGTCGGCGAGCAATTGTACCAGCTCCGCGTACCATGGGCGACGTGGCCAATCTGGAGCGATTAATATCGCTGGACTCCTTCTAACCTGATCTTCTGATCACCCTTGGGAGCAGAGCTATTGGTGGAAACAATATGGAAGATGAAACTGATTCCATGGTAGAACCAGGGCATCTACTGCAATTGCCTGAGGATCCCGTACCGGGAAACAAAGTTGGGCACTTTGGCATTTATCTTGGAAGCCATCAGGTCCACATCTGGGTTCCCCAGCGTCGGCATATCTGCTGAAAAATCTCGGATGTAGAGACCATTCCCCTGATGCTATGCCGTGACGGCTGAGAAAATCTGCTGCCCAGTTTTCCTCGCCCGGTATGTGGACTGCTGAAATCACAGAGCGATTTTCCTCTGCCCAGGTCAGAATCTGTTTTACCTCGTGCATGGCCGCCCTGCTGCGGGTACCTCCCTGATGGTTTATGTATGCCACCGCCGTGGCATTGTCCGATTGTATTCGGACTGGGCGGCCCGCCAGATGCTGGTGAAAATGCCTCAAAGCCAGCCGAACCGCTCGGATCTCTAAAATATTGATTGGGAGGGTCGATTCTTGCTGAGACCAAATTCCCTGAGCTGTGTGGTGACGAAACACTGCTCCCCATCCGAGAAGGCTGGCGTCCGTTGTGACTACCAACCAAAAATTTGGAGGAAACAAACGACCCTGTCGAAGAGTGGTGTCCCTCGTCCACCACGTAAGAGTCTGTCTGATCTGCAGGGACAGACGACACCGCAGATTGAGGGAGTAAGGGCTCCCGTCCCATACTGCCAAGAGTGCATGCTGAAGGGGCGAAGATGAAACTGGGCAAATGGAATTGCCTCGATTGCTGCCACCATCCTTCCTAGGACCCTCATGCAAAACCGGATGGTGTGAGGAATTGGTTGGCGAAGTATCCGTACCTCCTGGCGGAGAACTAAGGCCTTGTCCTGAGGAAGAATTACCAACCCCTGAGTGGTGTCGAAATTCATCCCTAAAAAGGTGATCTTCCGAGATGGCACGGGAGATGACTTCTTCATATTCACCAGCCACCCCAAACGAGCAAGGGTGTCTAACGTAATGTTGACACTTTCCTCGCAGGTCTGAAAAGACGGCCCCTTGATGAGGAGATCGTCTAAGTAAGGCAGAATGACTATCCCCCTGGAGTGCAAAATGGACACAACAGCAGCCATGACCTTTGTGAATACCCTGGGGCTGTGGCTAGCCCGAATGGCAGGGCTGCGAACTGAAAATGAAGCTTGTCGATGGCAAACCGAAGAAACTTTTGATGAGGGGGAAATATGGGAATATGAAGATAGGCATCCTGGATGTCTATCGATGCTAGAAATTCCCCTCTTTCCATGGCTGCAATGACCGAACGGAGAGATTCCATTCGGAAATGCCGAATTTTGACAAATCGGTTTAATCTCTTTAGATCCAGAATGGGCCTTACGGTCCCATCCTTCTTGGGTACAATGAACAGGTTGGAATAAAAACCCTGACCTCTTTCGACCTCTGGTACAGGTACAACAACCCCGCTGTGCCGAAGAGACTCGACCGCCTTGAATAAGGCATGACCTCGAGACTCCTCCTTGGGAAGGCGCGAGGGAAAAAGCGATTTGGGGGAAGGCTGGTAAATTCTATTTTGTACCCTGTGGAGACTAACTCCTTGACCCACTCGTCGTGAGTCACTGATAGCCAAGTGGGACGAAACCAGAGTAAGCGGCCGCCTACCCTGGAAAAATTGACCGGATTTTGCCTCCAGTCATTTGTCCGAAAATCTTTGGGGTTTGGACCCTCTGGATCTTGACTGATAAGATCTCCCTCTTCCCAGAGGATTGGTCCTGTAGGTGACCTGGCGATCTTTGGCCTGATTAGGCCGACCTGAGCCTCTGGAGGTGGCTGGCATGGCCCAGCCTGGTTACGAAAGGCTCTAAAACGAAGCTGAGGTTGTCGACGAAAAGGTTGTTTAATCCTTTGCTGAGGAAGGAAATTGCTCTTCCCTCCTGTTGCATCAGATATGAGCTGATCCAATCTCTCGCCAAATAACCGACCACTGTGATATGGTAAAGATGTAAGCGACTTTTTTGAAGTTGAATCCGCTCGCCAGGTTCTTAACCACAAGGATCTTCTAATGGCAATTGCATTAGCAGCGGCTAATGCTGCGCAATTTGCCGCATCCATGGATGCATTAATTAAGAAGTCTCCAGCAAGAGCTATTTGATTAGAAATCTGGGTTACCTCAGACGGCACCTCTATGCCGTGAAGAGCTCTATTTAGAGACTCCGACCAGGATATCATGGCCTTGGCAACCCAAGTCGCTGCAAAAGAAGGAGAGAGAGCAGAACCTGATGCCTCAAATACCGAACGGGCCAAACTCTCAATTAGACGATCCGTTGGCTCCTTAATAGAGGAGCCGCTGGGAATGGAGAGGAGCGTTTTAGATGCCAAACGCGAAACAGGAGGATCAACCGAAGGAGATTCTGTCCACTTCTTAAGGAGCTCAGGAGCAAAAGGATATCTAGTATTGAGAGCCTTTTGTCCAGCAAAGCGCTTGTCCGGTTTCTCCCGGTGGCGCTGCACTAATTCCTCAAACTCAGGATGAGCACCAAAAACTTTATGGGCTTGCCTGGCTCGTTTAAAGGTCACCTTGTGACCAGAGGTCAAGGTGGACTCATCGTCTATCCCCAGAGTTTGATTGATAGCTTCGATCAAACTGTCAATTGTTTCTTGACTATACTGCGCCTCTATATTAAGTGACCCCTCCAAATCGGAATCCGAATATTGATCACTTGCCAAGGGAGAGGGAGAGCGGGAGACGGAACTAAAAGATGCCGAGGCTCCAGACGGCATGGGCGACACAGTGTGGGTTCGTTTCCCCTGTGTCTGCCTGGTGCGAGCGCGGCCCCTGCAGGCCTGAGGTTCCTGAGATGTAGCCAAGACAGGTGAACCACTGTCCCTGCTCCTATCGGGAGCCTGAAGGGACTCGACTGCTCTGGTTAATGACGCCACAGATTGCGCCAGGGAAAGGGCCCATTCAGGAGGGCTTGGCGCATTAGGCTCGGCTATAGGAGAGGGTTCCTGAGCCCGTTCAGAGTCACAGGCCTCGCAGATCCGAGAAGTCTGGGCATGCGGAAAAGGGACCTACAAGCAATGCATGCGGTATAAAGTATCGTATGCGTCTTGGTTCTTTTGGACATTCTGAATCCGTCACAGTACACAATAAACTGGATGTGTCAGTCAGCGGAAGGGGCGCAAAAGTGCACAACAATCAGGCTGGTGGTAGTAGCACTCACCCCAGTCCTGTATCCCAGCGTCACTTAGTGAGTTCTCCAGGTGGAATTGCCTGTGGCTCCAATCTTTTAAAAAAGAGCGCTTCTCTATCAAAGAGGAAGTGCTCATGTAGCCGAGCTTCAGAAGGGAGGGTCAGGAGGCGCGGCCTAGACGTCAGGGCTCTCATCCCCCCAACTTCCGGCCGCGGCCTATCCCCGGCAAAAGCCGGGGACTAAATTTGAAACCGCGGCCTAGCGGCCACCGAAGCCGCGATCTAAATTTCCGGCGGAGGCGGCCCCAAAGTCGGAGGGCGGTCCCGCCGGAAGGAGACGCCGCCGGGGGCGGAGCCCACCTCCGCGACCGCGCCCCCTCAAGCTGACGCCGGCAAAAAAAACTCAGGCCAGCGGCCCAGTCCCCGGAAAAAGCCGGGACTAGATTTGAAGCCGCGGCCTAGCGCCACTAGAAGCCGCGGTCTAAATTTTTCTCCCCCCGGCGGCAGCCACCCCAAAGTCGGAGCATCGCTAGGAGTTGCCGCTCCCGACTTAAGGTGTCCATGGCACGCCGGGACCACTCGCCTGCTTCAACTCCCCGGGACTTGGGGGAGGCTGTCTGGAGAGACTGCTGCAGAGAGGAGAGGAACGCCGCCGGAAGCGGGCCCATACTCACGACCCGCTACCATATTTCTTCAGCCCACGGCCTAGTCCAGGAAGCCGGGGACTAATTCTTTTACTCCGGAGCACTGCTGTATCTTACGCCATTTAGGATTTGAAGGTGAGATTCTTCTTCCAATCTTCTTCACATGCAGCGCATTAAAGGGGGACTCTCCGTGAAAAGTAAAAAGGACGGTGCAGGAACCCTAACTCCATCACCCCTTCAGGGGATGAGGAGAGGGACCGTCCGCCACCTTGCAGCACCGCAGTCTAGCATTGGTGGTGCAGTGGGGGCCGCACGGACTAACTCCCCCTCTGTACAGCCTAGGGCTTCAATACCTTAGGGTGGTCAGGGCTGAGTCCGGCATTTATGTCCCACGTTGCGGGAGAGGATACGATGGAGGCTTTACTCCACGTGCTCGCCCGTTGATGGTTTGGGGAGATCGGACCCTTTCAATAGGATCCGTCGCCCCTATCTCATCTTCGTGGGAAGAAAAAAAAAAAAAAATGGTCTGGAAACAGAACCAGACGTGTGCCTCCATCAGACACTAAGCAATAACGGTTTGCCTGTGACCAGTGCTGAGGTGTATACGGCGGAGGAGGAGCTAACCTTTTTTTATGTTTACTTAGTGTCAGCCTCCTAGTGGCAGTAGCATACACCCACAGTCCTGTGTCCCCCAATGAGACGAAGGAGAAAACACATGACCTGTAATATGGAGGATACACGGTATATAGGGGCAGATAACAAGTGACCTGTAATATGGAGGATACATGGTATATAGGGGCAGATAACACATGACCTGTAATATGGAGGATACACTGTATATAGGGGCAGATAACACATGACCTGTAATATGGAGGATACACTGTATAGGGGCAGATAACACATGACCTGTAATATGGAGGATACACTGTATATAGGGGCAGATAACACATGACCTGTAATATGGAGGATACACGGTATATAGGGGCAGATAACACATGACCTGTAATATGGAGGATACACTGTATATAGGGGCAGATAACACATGACCTGTAATATGGAGGATACACGGTATATAGGGGCAGGTAACACGTGACATGTAATATGGAGGATACACGTATATAGGGGCAGATAACACATGACCTGTAATATGGAGGATACACTGTATATAGGGGCAGATAACACATGACCTGTAGTATGGAGGATACACTGTATAGGGGCAGATAACACATGACCTGTAATATGGAGGATACACTGTATATAGGGGCAGATAACACGTGACCTGTAATATGGAGGATACACGGGATATAGGGCAGATAACACGTGACCTGTAATATGGAGGATACACTGTATATAGGGGGCAGATAACACATGACATGTAATATGGAGGATACACTGTATATAGGGGCAGATAACACATGACCTGTTATATGGAGGATACACGGTATATAGGGGCAGATAACACATGACCTGTAATATGGAGGATACACTGTATAAGGGGCAATAACACATGACCTGTAATATGGAGGATACACGGTATATAGGGGCAGGTAACACGTGACATGTAATATGGAGGATACACGGTATATAGGGGCAGATAACACATGACCTGTAATATGGAGGATACACTGTATATAGGGGCAGATAACACATGACCTGTATATGGAGGATACACTGTATAGGGGCAGATAACACATGACCTGTAATATGGAGGATACACTGTATATAGGGGCAGATAACACGTGACCTGTAATATGGAGGATACACGGTATATAGGGGCAGATAACACTGACCTTAATATGGAGGATACACTGTATATAGGGGCAGATAACACATGACATGTAATATGGAGGATACACGTATATAGGGGCAGATAACACATGACCTGTTATATGGAGGATACACGGTATATAGGGGCAGATAACACATGACCTGTAATATGGAGGATACACGGTATATAGGGGCAGATAACACGTGACCTGTAATATGGAGGATACACGGTATATAGGGGCAGATAACACGTGACCTGTAATAGGAGGATACACGTATATAGGGGCAGATAACACATGACCTGTAATATGGAGATACACGTATATAGGGGCAGATAACACATGACCTGTAATATGGAGGATACACTGTATAGGGGCAGATAACACATGACCTGTAATATGGAGGATACACTGTATATAGGGGCAGATAACACATGACCTGTAATATGGAGGATACACGGGTATACAGGGGCAGATAACACATGACCTGTAATATGGAGGATACACTGTATATAGGGGCAGATAACACATGACCTGTAATATGGAGGATACACTGTATATAGGGGCAGATAACACATGACCTGTAATATGGAGGATACACGGTATATAGGGGCAGATAACACATGAGCTGTAATATGGAGGATACACTGTAATAGGGGCAGATAACACGTGAGCTGTAATATGGAGGATACACGGTATATAGGGGCAGATAACACATGACCTGTAATATGGAGGATACACGGTATATAGGGGCAGATAACACATGAGCTGTAATATGGAGGATACACGGTATATAGGGGCAGATAACACATGACCTGTAATATGGAGGATACACGGTATATAGGGGCAGATAACACATGACCTGTAATATGGAGGATACACTGTATATAGGGGCAGATAACACACATGAGGCTGTAATATGGAGGATAACACCTGTAATAGGGGATCAGATATAGCAGATAACATGACTGTAATATGGAGGATACACGGTATATAGAGGCAGATAACACATGACCTGTAATATGGAGGATACACGGTATATAGGGGCAGATAACACATGACCTGTAATATGGAGGATACACGTATATAGGGGCAGATAACACATGACCTGTAATATGGAGGATACACTGTATATGGGGCAGATAACACATGACCTGTAATATGGAGGATACACTGTATATAGGGGCAGATAACACATGACCTGTAATATGGAGGATACACGGTATATAGGGGCAGATAACACATGAGCTGTAATATGGAGGATACACGGTATATAGGGGCAGATAACACATGAGCTGTAATATGGAGGATACACTGTATATAGGGGCAGATAACACATGAGCTGTAATATGGAGGATACACTGTATATAGGGGCAGATAACACATGACCTGTAATATGGAGGATACACTGTATATAGGGGCAGATAACACATGACCTGTAATATGGAGTGTCAAGGTAAAATATAATTTTCTATCTTATATTTTATACATGTGTTTTGCTATTTTTATACCTTTATAAAAATATGTTTATATGTACTTTGTTACTTTGATATGTCAAGATAAACACAAAGTTTTCCTTGAATATGTATTATTCAGATTGAAACTTATTCTAAGATGACGTCAGTACCAGCTAGTCTGTCTCCAAGAAATTCATTGATGACTGCCCCCACCTTTGGGGAACTGAGGATTGCAACAGCAAATCTGCCTGGATACAAGACCTATGGAATGTGAACCAATAGAAATGGCCAGATGCTAGATATGTCCATATATGGACATGTATAGCTTACCTCCCCGCCCCCATCCACCCTTTACTCCACCCTGACATCCTGTATAGATAATCCCATGCTTGCAGAAATAAAGATCAGTACTTGCTGAGATTGGTGCCTGGATACAGCCCTCTAAGCATGCTCTGAAGTTTGAACCAGCCTATTGTCTGACTCATTCTTTAAACGGTTAACCCATGCTTATAATCTAATCTGGAGTGACTGGAGGACGAGTGTTTGTCGTTTCGACCCCGACAATTGGCGCCTAGCAACGTGGGGCAGTGGATCGCCGCCCGTCCGGACCCGTCCTGAGGACTTTGCGGTGTTGCCCGCGGTGACTGAGTGCGAGGACTGCAGCCTCCATTGAACACGGTAAGTTGAGATCATATACTTTATATGCGTCCCACTTGCCTGTGTGTCAGTCATTGCCGGTTTTGCTTATTGTCGATTTGGGTCTGGGTGGGTGACCGGTTGAGTGGTGAGACCGAAGGCGATCCCACGCCACGCTCCGAACCAGCAAGTGAGACCGAGTGACGTCGCATTTTTGCGTGTACTCGTGTCAGCACCACTTCCTCCTCCTCCGGTCACTGTACCTTTATGTAGATAGCTGCCTTCCTGTGACTGTTAGAATAAAGTTGGGACAAATTTTAGATTCTTGAAGTGTTGAGTGGGGTATAAGACGCACATGATAGTTTAGTTAGTGACAGATTGATTAGGATTCTCTGTCTTATAAATGACAAATTGAGCAGGGACTCTTTGTCTAACACGGGGAGCCTCATTAGGAGAAGCCCCAGTGTCAGTACATGGAGCGGGGACTCTGTGCTGTGTAGGGTGTCACGGCGAACTGTGCTGTAAAGTCACCATCCACAGTTAGGGAAAGGACAGACTGAGTAGGGCTCTTTGTCTTGTCAGTATATAGAGCGGGGACTCTGTATTGACGGGTGGTGACCTGCAAGTGACGCCGGTGGTCTGAGTCGCGACAGATCATTGCACTCTGTTAAAATCATGATGCGTATATTTAGATCTGAGAAACTCATAAGTTAGAGGTGGTGCTGTGGGAGTCAGTGAGCTTGTTCAGTCACGGGAAGGCCGGAAGGCTGTTAGAAATGTGAGAAGTTTGTATAAAATGATGGGTCTGCCCAGTACCGGGAGACTTCAGCCTTCAGTGTGGAAGGATTATGTAGGACAGAAGAAGGGAAAGTTATGTGATGAGGGACTCCTGCATCAAGCTCAGGCACATCTTAAGAGTAGCAAATGATTTGAAAGTTGAGGGTTGGAAGGAAGTAGATGGTGCAGGAGGTTCAGAAGGTGCCGAGCCTTTGTTCGGATATGTGAAATGCTCTGCATGTGATCTTGTTTGATGTAACTAAAATGGCCCCCGCTGTTGATGTAACTAAAATGGCCGCTGCACACCTCATGTCTGTTGCTGTGCCAAGTCCCCAGCCACCGCCCTATAATGGCACCGATCTAAGAACAAAGGGAGGTTGGACTTGTAGTGCATGTGGTGAACAGAATCCGCCCTGGGCGGAGACCTGCCGTGTCTGTGGGGCGGGTCGCCCCTGGTGTAATGCCCACCCAATGCCCCTTCCATATCCAACAGTGGGACGCCCCAGGCAACGCCCTTCCCACAACACCTAGCGGCCATCTTGGAACACCTAGCGGCCATCTTGGGACACCCAGCGGCCATCTTGGGACACACCCAGCGGCCATATTGGGACACCCAGCAGCCATCTTGGGACACCCACAGCCATCTTGGACACCCAGCAGCCATCTTGGGACACCCGGAACCACCCAGTCAGGCCTGTATCCCCTCCTGACGCCTTCCGGCACCTACTACCAACCACCCGGACAGCCGGAAAAAGGTTTTAGTCCCCGTCGCTGAGGCCCCTGTTCCAGGGCTCGGTCCTTCAGCCCCTGTCTCTGTTCCTAATCCGGAAACTGCTGCACTGCCTCTGTTCCCAGTGGGTGCCCCTCCTGCCCCAGATATAGAAAGCCTGATTCGGTCTGCTCCTTTCCAACAGCGCATGAGGGAGCTCCGTGAGCGCATGGGAGATACGGAGGGGTCAGAACCCGGGGAAGGTTGGGCTGCAGCTCCTCTCCCAACGCCTTCTTCTCCTCGTCCCTCTCCACCAACTCCAATACCCACATCCACTCCCCGAGGTAGGCCCCGACCTCCTCAGAGGCCCACAAGTGAAAGACCCCCGGGTCCTCCAGTCCTTTCACCAGCTCCTCAGACATCCCCCTCTCGAGTGTCAGGTGGGACGAACCCACCCCACATCCTAGACAGCAAGACAGGCCCGTACCCTCGGGCCCTCCTTCTACTGGGCTTCCCCGGTGAGGCCTGAGGACTGGCACCCTGTCACTCACATATCTACCATGGACCAAACAGACGGCCTGTTACCCTGTCTATAGGCTATGGGGATATCCTAACCCACCAAGTTGGTGCCATAGTTAGTCCTACAAATTCCCATCTCACCAATGGAGATGGTCTAGCCGTAAGATTATACAGGCTGCAGGCCCTCTTGTTGACAGGTTGTGTGATGACCACGTACATAATTATGGCCTACTCCCGCCTGGACAGACCATGATGACCAGCGCTGGTGACCTTCCTGCAGATATAATCATTCATGCTGTGGGTCCTGTCTATAACTTTGAAGATCCTGAGGAGTCAAGATCTACCCTCAGGTCCACTATTCGTTCTATACTCTTCCATGTGGGTACAATAGATCCTCAGGATTTGCCCAGACGTTTCGTTGTCTATACCCCTAATATCTTCTGGTATTTTTGGGTACCCCCTTGGCCATGTATGCAAGAACATGTGTCCTCTTTGAAAGATGGCTTAAAAACTCTGGACCACAGACTGAACTCTGTACGCATCGTTTGCAATCCGCAGTTCCTGCGGTGGAAAGAACCATGACTCTGGTAGCTCAACAGTTGACCCATGTTTTGCCTAATATCATGGATATGCCCAACCGACCATTGGACAGTGCTCCTTGCCACCTGAACATATTGCCACTGGATATGGATCTGAGGAAGCCTCTCGCCTTCCAGATTCACAGACTGTCCCTGGACCCATGGGAGGAGTTAAGTATCAGCCTTTCAGCCCTACACAAATAGATGCTTTGGTTTCTAAGCTCCCAGATCCAGACAAACATCCTAAGCAGTATGTACGGCGTATGGAGCAGACCCGTAAGGCCTATGGGGCAACCTGGACGGATCTATCAAGTATAACCTCTGTGAAAAAAACAGAATACTTTCTGCCCACCATTGAAAAAGCATTGGATCCAGCTAAGGCAGGTGCACATAACACTTATGAATCTGGCCTCGAGTATATTAAACAGTTAACGGCTTGGGCGCAGGACCGTTTGTCTGATCAAGCCGGATCCATTCAAGATGTGCAGCAGGAGACAGATGAAAGTGTGGAAAAATATGCTGCCCGGTTAAATATGCACTTTGAGGACCTGGGATATAAGCTCTTACATCAAAACACAAGCCACTTTGTTGGTCTACTCCTTTATCCAATGGCCTTCAGGACAATTGAAGGACCAGGTTCTATTAAACACGCCCTGATGTGTTTAGTGCGTCTTTCCCAGATGCTATAACCATTGTCAAGGCCTTCCAAAAAGCCCAACAAAAACAAGAAAAAGAGGCCATGCCAAGAAAAAGACTGCCACCACTCCCACCATGGTTTACCAGACACAGGAAGATTACCCACCACCTTCACCAAGGAATCAACCAGGAATTAAGTGGGTAATGGTCAGAGGCTCTGGGGATGACTCACCACCTCAGCAAAGAAGACAGGATTAATCGGCAGGACAGAAGGCAGCCTCGCCGAGGTAGAAGACCAACAACGTGATCAGGATGGCCGTATGTTATGCTGGAATGTGGCAGCCCTGACCATGTCCGAAGAGATTGTCCAAACCCTAACCACAGGGACAATAATCCTGACAACAGAATTAAATAACTACGGTAGGCCCCCCACGCCAATGACGGGGAGGCCAACCAGTGTCCCCCTTTCCCCGCTACACATCCTTCTGCAGCCTGTGAACAGTCACCTTACAGGTGGCCCATCAACCTTTGAAGTTCCTAGTGGACACTGGGGCGGCCACTTCTGTCATCTCTCTACACAGCTTCCTTCATCGGTATCTCTAACCTCTGAAACTCTTACATGTGTGGGAGTAGAAGGCCGCGGACTGCTTCCCCCCCTCACCGTCCCAGTGTCTGAGGACCCTTACTGGAGTACTTACGAGGTTCTTAGTTTCCCGAAACCTGTCCTGTCAACCTACTTGGAGCCGATCTACTCGAGGGGATGAAAGCTACCATTACCTTTGGAGAGCAAGGTATGGAACCCTCCTACAGGACCCTAATTCACAACAGGGCACAGAAGATCGTTGTGTCTTGAAGGCTTTCCCTCTGATGATGATGACAATACAACCAAAACTTTCCCAAGGGTTTTCTCGACCCTTTCCCGGAAATCCAGACTCTCTGTGGTCTAACGGTCCAGAAGATGTAGGACTACTACAAGTACCACCAAGTCAAAGTATATTTTAAAGCCGGGCACCAGTATCCACGTTTCCCCCAGTACCCCCTCTCAAAGCTGCACAAGAATATAGCCTGGGTGCTCAAATTTCTTCTCTTTTGAAGTCTGGAGTTCTGATAAGATGTTATCACCCTGCAACACACCTCTGTTCCCAGTCAAGAAGAAGACCGCTCCAGGAGAACCCCCAAAGTACCGGCTGGTACAGGACCTCAGAGCAGTTAATGCTGCCCACCATTCTGGAGACTCCTGTGGTACCAAAACCCAAACACCTTGTTGTCTCAGGTGCCAACAACGGCAACATTTTTCACCGTCATTGACTTGGCCAATGCCTTCTTTAGGTACCTCTACACGAAGACTCCTGGTTTCTCTTCGATTTTACCTTCCAGGGCTCACAGCTTACATGGACCAGGACCCCACAGGGAGCTCAAAAATCGCCTAACCAATTTACACAGGCCATGAAACTGGTCCTGGAACCTTGGATCCAAGAAAACCCACATGTTACTCTTCTACAATACGTGGATGACCTTCACTCTGTGGAAATGATGAAATTTGGAAGGCGTCCATATCTCTCCTAATTTTCCTTCATTCAGCAAAATGCAAGGTCTCACAGAACAAAGTACAATGTGCCAACGAAGTTGTCTTCCTGGCCACTGCATATCGCAGGGAGCCAGAAAATTGGGCTGAAGAAAGGAACAGGCCATTCGGAGATATTCTACCCTGAGACTTACTCTGCTATGCAGACCTTCCTTGACTGTCACCTACGCAGACAGTGGATTTCCCGATGCCTCCAGACTCATGCAACCCTTGTAATGACTGTCCAAGAATGGAGGCCCAACGGCGAAATGCCCCGGATCCATCGTCATAACAAAAAAAGACGTGTTTCAACCAACCAAGGAAGTATCATCTCTGTCCCTCCTTGGCATCCCGGATTACACTCAACCTTTCATCTCTTCGTGTCTGAATCCGGGGAACACGCACTGGAGTTCTAGCCAACATCATGCCGAATTACCGGCCTTTAGGCTACACCAGCCGTCTGGACCCTGTGGCCTACAGCACCAACTTGTCTCAAGGCAGTTTATGCGCTCATATTCTTTGGACAAATCTGCTGATGTTTTTCTTGGACATGATTTGGTCATACAACTGGCCATGCCTTTCGTTGTTCTACAACAAACCTCTTCCAGCACCTTACACATCAGCGACACTCAGATTGCACTCATTGCTGCTGCCTTCTAAAAATCACGTTCAAGAAAGTACACCTAAACCTGCCACTTGCTTCCACCTTTTTTGGGGGGGAAGAAAGCTTCCCTGACGGACCTCAGATTGTCCTGGAAATCAAACTGGAAAACACCACCCCAGAAAATATGGTGTCACCCCGCTTCTTGACCCACCCTTCACTTATGGACTGATGGCCTCGCTTTGCAGACCCTCAAGGCAAATTTCACACAGGAAATGCAGTTACCAAGAAAACAGAGTCCTCAGGTGAGGCCTAACCCCCATATGTCTGCACAGAAAACTGAACTGGTGGCTCTCATAGAGGCCTGTCATTTGGCAGGAACAACAGTCAATGTCTACACAAGACTCAAGATATGCACATGCATCTCAAATGACTTTGGATTCTTGTGGAAAACAAAGGATTCATCACGGCGCGGGAAAAACCATAAAATATGCGGTAATGGATCAAGGCATTGATGGAGGCCCTGGAAGAACCCCCCAGATTGCGTTTCAAAGGGGCAAGCACTGAAAAACTGGACTCAAAAACCAGGGGAAAACACCTGGGAGACCAGGTGCCAAACTGCAAACAATGAAGAAGTTCCCCCAAAGTGGCGAGGGAAAGATGGAAGAATCAGAGAGAACTTCACAAGCTGTGGTGATGGCCCTTACCAGGGCAAGAGCTAAAGAACAAGCTGCTCAAGCCCATCTGATCACCAAGCAAGAAAAAAAGGGGCAAATGATAAAGCTGAAAGGGAACAGGGCCCCCGACATTCAACCCCCAGCGCAAGGCCCAGAGGAAAGCTGGGGAAGAAAAAAGGGGAAACCCCCATCGAAGAAGTAAACAATGGAAAGCGGGGGGCCAGGGGGTCAGGCCCATATCCTCCTTTCTTAAAGTAAAAGGAAAGCCCCCGCCCAGCAATGTTTCCCTTGGGTGCATGGGCCCAGGACCTACTCACAGGGGGAAAATCAACCCCCCGCCGCATTCAAACATACTTTGCACCGGGTTTCCCTGAGGGGTGCATACCCAACCTCTCGCGTGCCCCCTGCTAAAAGGACGGGGGGATTTTAAAGGAAAAGAAACCCCGGCAGAGAATAAAGGATCATATTCGTCCCAAATTTTTAGGGAAAAAATTTGTTTGGGCGGGGACATTTTCCTGCCGGCCAAAGCCTCCCACCCCAACATGACTCCCAAAAAACCCACCAAAAAACTGTCATAAAAAATTGCCTGAGTTTGGGGAACCCCGAATGATAGAGTAAAAACCAAGGCCACCCCTTAAAACCCAATTTTTTTCAAGGAACTCTGGAAAGCGGGGACAACTTAGGTCTCCAACTCCATACCATCCACCCCGCTCAGGCAAGGGGAGAGAAAAAATCCACCCTCAAAACCCAAAAATCCAAAAAAGACCCAAGATCACCCCCCCCCCGGCCTGACCTCCTACCCATATGCGTTCACATAGGCCACTCCCCAGGCCAAACATGGGTTGACTCCCTATGAATTCTTTTTTGGTGCCCCCTCCCAAGAAGGAACATCAGGCCCCAAGAGCTATCTAAACTAATGAAAGGGGGTAAAATTTGTATTGCTTTGTCTAAAGTTTTTACTAACACCCCCTCTACAGTGCTGCTTCTCTCCCAAATCCACAGGTGACACGTGAAGACCCCCGCCGGTGCCTTTTGTGTACGAAAAAAAGTTTGTGCGGAGAGACTCCTTTTCAGCCAATTCGAGGCCCTACACCGGGTCCTACCACCCCTACGCCTGAAGCTTGGGGCAAAACCCCTGATTCACGCCCCTCACTGCAAGAAGGACAAACTAGCCACGTCAAAAAGCTCCTCTGCATATCCTTTTTGGCTGCCCCCGATCCCCCTATACGCCAGCCCCCACCCTCGGGTTAATACTACAGCCCCCGGGCACTTTTTAAATTCGACTTCTGCCAAATTTTTAACGTGTAGAAAAATGATTTTTTAAGGGTCACGCATCAGACTTTGGGGGGGAATTTACTCTGTGCACCCCCCAGGGAAGAAAAAATGTTATTATTGGTCAAGTGGGATGGAACACAGGGGAGGTTGGGTATAAACCCAAGGAACAAAAGGGCAGAAAAGATAAAAAAGGGAGATCTCGCTTTTTAGAAGACACGACGAAAGGAGAAAGAGTTCTCCTGGTGTAGACCTCCCCCATGACAAGGGCACCCCCAAACCCGTTTCCCCATATTTAAATAAAGAAACCCTCAAAACCCGGGATCTTTTGGGAAAAATGCGGGGGCGGGTTAGGGAAGGGGGATCAGGGCCAAATTGAGCTTAAGGATATTTTCCCCGGGGAAAGGGGTGGATAACCCTCAACAGGGCCAGACACAAAAAACCATGACATCACCCCGGGGTGGTAAAGTTTTGCAACAATTTGTTAAAGAATATTCCAATCCCAGGGCTCAAGTGGGGAAAAGGGGGTTTTTCCCTAAAAACTCAATCAATCCCCGTAAGAACCTTTTGGCTTGAATGGGTCAATAAATTTAAATTTCAAAATTTCATAGGTTGTTGCCTGTGCGCGAAAAAAATCACCTGAAACTCATTTTTTCCCTGCGACCACAAAACACTTTTTGTTTCGGGGGTTCGAAGGGGTCCGCCGTAGTGCAGCCCGCTAAATCCCTTACACCATTAAAACTAAGGTTCGGCCCCCCCCTGATGGATTGTGCGGGGGGAACTATACCTGTTTTCCCCTGATAACTCTTCAGGCCCCTCTGGGGATTTTGGGGAGGTTTCGTAAAAATAACGAATTTGGGGTCTGTCCTACTGACTAACCATTCCAAATTTTTGGGGGGACACATATTGGTTTGGGGATGGGCGACTTGGTCCAAACTCCCAACGACTTGGACGGGAAAATCCCCGGTAAAATTGGAATGCATTCGGATATGCCCTGGGGGAAACTCTGAAAAACCCAAGCCCCCCGAATATAGCCCACTGATATCCAGAAGGAAGGGGGTCTGGGTCAGCTACACACTGGTTAGCTAGGATCCCAAAGTTACATAGACTCTATAGGGGGGTTTCCAGGGGGGGCCCCGACGAATACAAGCCAGAATCAGATCCTGGGGGGTTTCCGTTCTCTATCCCAATGTACAGACAATACAATGTAGATTTTGGTAATTTTTTTACAAAAAACCGAGCAAAGTTTATTAATTTTAGTCAAATGCTTTCCAGGGTATAGTTAGGAATTTGGGGGCCCCCAAAACAAAAAGACCTTCAAAAAGAGGCCATTGACATATTCTAGCGAAAAAGGTGGGGGGGTGGGATGAAGGGGAAGAATTTTGTACTTATATTCCCCAGAATTCTGGAGTCAAGGAAAACTTAGTGCCCTTTTAAAATTAAAAAAATGGCCAGGAATAAAGGCCAATGCAGGAGTAATATCCCTTTTTTCCAGGTGGCTTGAGGGGTCAAAGGTTTCTCCAAAAAGCCTGCTTAGGGTAGCAGGCTTTTGGTGTAGATGTAAATTTATGTTGTGGATCCCTTGTACAGGAAAGTTGGGCCCCAAGCAACCGCCTCCTCAGGGCTTTCCTTCATCAGGGTTTGTTCCCTCTAATGATGACACTGAAAGGGTTAAAAGGGGAAATAACCCC